>OVBA01000947.1:0-52152 GCA_900406435.1 Lepidium aucheri | reverse complement strand
GAGGAGCAACAAACTAACTTCCAGGTAAGCTATTCAATTTTTATTTGTTAATGATTTTCAATGTAGGTTGAAAATATATTGAAAACTGATCATCATTTTTATTAGGCTGAAGAACATCAAGTCACTTTATCCCAAAAGATCGACAAAGTTATGAACTTGTCAATGACAATAGTGAACAAATTAGTTAGTTTGGAAAAACGTTCAGTAAAAATATCTGTAGGACAAAAAGCAAATGAAACACCAAACTCTCATGAACCAGATCAAGAAGAACATCATGAAACTCAAGAAGAGCAACAAACAAACTTCCAGGTAATCTATTCAATTTTTATTTATTTAACCATTTACAATGTAGGTTGAAAATACATTAAAAATGATAATTATTTTTATTAGGCTGAAGAAGAAGAGCGGGAAAGAGAAGAAAACGAGTTCCAGGTATTTGTAATTATGAATTTGTTTGGTTTTATAAGGAACTTTAGAAATGTTTATAGACTAGTGTGATTAATAGGCGGAACAAGAACAACAGGAATTTCAAGATGAGCAACAACCAAACTACGAGGTAAGTAATCTAATTTATTCCAAATTAAATATAATACAGGTTAAAACTTCATTAAAAAATGTTAATCATATCTATTAGGTTCATCAAGAGGATCATTTAAGAGAAGAAAACGAGTTGCTCAACTTTCAGGTACTTGCAATTATAGATTTATTAGGTTTTACTAGAAAGTTTATAAATCCTTACAAACTAGTGAATTATGAAGATTTTGATTATTACAAATATGTTTGTCTTTCATTTCATACTTTTTCAATATCAATAATATCATTTACAGGCTGAACAAGAACAATAAAAAATTTGGGAGGAGCAAAATCAAAACTTCCAGGTAAATAATGTAATTTATTGATAAGTATTTATAGTATTTTTGGAAATTTGTATTTTATTAGGTTTTATAAGGTAGGTTATAAATCTTTAGGAACTAGTTTCTAAGCTAAAGATTTTGTGTATTATGAATGACTCGTTTCTTCATCATCTTAGGCTGATGAAGAACAACAAAAGCAACAAGAAGAGCAACATCAAAAACCTCAGATAGTTAATTTTCTTTTAAATTATATAAAGTGAAGTTTGCAAATTTATTCAACTTTTTTTGAAATATAGGATGATGTTGTCGATAAATTATTGATGCTATGTTGGAAAGACAGTAATGAAATGGAGGTATAACTTTCCTAGTTAAATTTTTTTAAAAAATATCTTAAAAATGTTAATTGTATCTCGGAAGAGATGATGATGAACAAATTAGTGAAAAAGAAGAAGCTGAGCGTAACAAGTTAAAGGTAAATGCATTCAAAATTGCTTGGTATATAATTTAAATATATTGCTTATTCAATCTAATATTAAAATTTGGTTTCAAACATGTTATAGGTTCAAACCAAAGAATATTTTAACAAATTTCCATCAAAGTTTTAAAAGTAGCATTCTTTCAAAGGTTGCAAGATAGATGAGCTATTGAGCACAATGCAAGATGTAAGTAGATTTTTAATAGTACAGAAGTATATGAAAATTCTACCATAATATTTTTTGACACAATTATTTTGATCGAATTATGTGTTTCAGGTTATTTGGCCCAATAGCGGATGGGAAAAAATTTCGATTTTGAAGTTGCATGAATCGTCTACAGAAATTGTAAAAGCCTACAGGAAAGCAATACTCCTGTTGCACCCAGACAAGGTGTGGGCAACAACAAAATCTGAAAAGCATACTAAAAATGCTACAGTTATTTTTCAAGTTCCTAAAGTAATTTTTATTATTCTCTTTCTTTAATTACGATATACTTTTTAAGAATTTAGTTAATGAATCATCAATTTTTGCATTATGCAAGATAAATATGATGAATTCGTGGAAGACAAGATGGAGATAAGCTTATTTGAAAGAAATACAAAATGAAGAACTTTTTAGTTTTTTTTAGTAGTTTTATTAACTTGAAAGTTAAGGACTTATATTTTCTTTTGTTAAGCTTAAAATACTTATGTTTAATCCAGTAGATGGTTTATTAAGCTTATTAATTTTAAAATATTTGTAGTTGATGGATCCAAATGAGTCCACTTGCTGATTTATTAACTTTTATAATATAACTTATAAGATTTTTTTAAAACCTCCCCATATTAAAGAAAAAGTCATCCGTTTGATTTATTAAGTTTTATAAGTTACCTTATAAATTTTCATAAAACTATACACTTGAAAAATAATTCAGTTTTTAGTTGCTTTATTAAGAACCAAGTTAATAAACCGATATATTTTGATCGAGTCTATATTTTTAGTTCTTTTATTTAGTTTTATAAACTTCCTTATAAATATTAATAAAATGGTATATATTTTCAAAAATATAATTTACTCGTCTGATTGATTATGGTTCAGTTTTTTGGTTTTATTAAAGTTTATAAGATAAGTTACAAATATTAATAATAGCATGCAAAAGTGAAAATATAATTCACTTGTTCGCATTGGTTTATTAAGTTTTATAAGATACCTTATAATACTTAATAAAACCATATCAAATAGAAAATACAATTCATATGTTCGATACGGTATACTTTAGTTTTAGGTGTTTATATGGATTAAACAAGAACTAATCCATATAAGTAATATAAAAAAGAGAGCAAACAATGTTAAATTATAAATATAACTATTGAAACAAACAAACATAATACTGATAAAATGATTAAATTGATTTATAATAACCATAAATAGATTAAATAAAATGGCCAAGGCCTAGTCCAAACTACAACCCAAAAGAACCAAAACGGAATAACATAACCAAAAAAAGAGTTCGAAAATATGAAACCAAAAACATTAGCAAACAGTTCAAAGATAGAGTTTAGATAGTTGCAACATGAAAAAAAAACAGAGTTTAGATAGTTCTTTTCCGTTTGTTAGTTTCATGAGATGAACCAGGGTAGTCTTTAGTTCCATGAGATGAACCAGGGCTGTCTTTAGTCCCAGGGCTATCTTCAAATCCATGAGATGAACCAGAGCTGTCTTTAGTCCCAGGACTGTGAAGATAGTCCTTAGGTTGAAGAATGTAAGTGCAGTAACATTTATTGTGGGTGAGTTTTTGACACTTGAGACAGAAATTTGAGATAATCTAATATATGATCTCAACTTCAAATGTATCACCACTTTCACACTGAATTACTTTGAAAAACTTCAAACTGTTCTCATGTCTAAAACGAATCTTAACTCTAATAGAAGAAGGGCTTGAGACCGAACCTTCATGCAGATTCACCTCTAGTACACTCCCAAGTGTTTTGGCTATTTCAGTGACTGTTTGCTTACAAGCGTATTTTTTTTGGGAGATTTGTAATCTGAATCCATAGGTCAAAAGACTTGAGGAAACCACCATGAACAAGGTGATCTTCCCATTTAGAAACTGCCACCGGCCATCCCTTGTAGAGCAAAGGTTGCATCCTCATCACATTGTCCCGATCCGATTCAGATTGAAAGAAGAATTGCACATGGTCTTTGTCTATTACCTTGCCTTTGACAGATTTTTCGAGATTCCAATGCTTTGAGAGATCCTCCACCATCCCCTTCTTACTCTACTCTTATTGATTCAAAAGTTTAGCCACGATGCATAGCTTGTTCTTCACCATAAACGTTGCATACATTTGCCTTGGCAGGAAAATCTTCGGGTCTTTCCTTCCCACGTGAAGGTGTTCAAGTGCTTAACGGAAGTTGTTATACATTTTATCTACTTATGTTTCTGCTCAGATGCTTAAGACGAAAAAAAAACCATATCAGATTGTATGATCGAGAATATAATTATAAGAGTTAATAAAACCATATCAGATTGAGAATACTTCAGTTTTTAGTTTTTTTATAAAATTTTGTAAGATAGCATATATATTTTAATAAAACCATATAACTTTCAAAATATAGTTCACTCGTTTAAATTGGTTTATTAAGTTTTATAAGCTACCTTATAAAAGTTAATAAAACCATATCAAATTGAAAATATAATTTGTAAAGCTTAAAAAACCTTATGAAATAAAATCCCAAATCGAAAATTAAATTAAAATGACTTTTATAAGGAATTAAAAAGATCTTTCATATTAAGATTTTCAGATTTAAGCAGTCTTACCAAAGAAGGTCATTTTTTCCTTAATCTCGATGCTTTTTCAAATCTGAAAACACATAGATAATACAATATTAGAAATTATCTTCTTATTGTCACTTTTGCAGGGAAAAAAATTGGGTTTTTTTCATTGTTCTTCGCGAACAAACAAAAAATCAATTTTTTGCAGACAAATCTTACTACCCAACAAGCAAAATCGGAAATCTCTTAGCTTTTTCATGAAATCTCTTAGCCTACTTTTCACAACAACCAAAACCACAAATTTCTTGCCTTTTATCTTGAAATTCTTCTTCAAATTTTCCCAAAACCAACAATCTCTTACTTATTAGTAAAAACCCTACTTTCCAAGTTTGTAAAAACAGAAAACAATATACGAAATGTATAAAGATATACCTTTTGAACTTTTGAGTAATGATGGTTTAAGGAATTTGTTTTGGTGGTGTTAGATGTGGTTTCGCTATTTAAGAGCGATTTTGTTTTTTTTTCCAAAGAGCGTTTTTTTCAGCGCAAAAAGCGATTTTTTTGCTCTGAGATTTGATTTTTAAATTTTTTCCAAGGTAAAATAATAAAGTTGATATTTAATTTGTTTCCAAGGTTAATATTTAAACTAATAAAGTTGGGAACGTTTCCCATATTATAGGTGTTTTGAACAAATATTATAAATCAGAGAAATTATTAGCAGTTATTTCACCAAGTAATAAAGTTGGGAACTTTTCAATTTTTAACCTTTTTAGTATATATAAACCATAGTAATTATTAGTAATTATTTTACTGACTGTAAATTAAAGATTCTAATTTTTAAAACTGTCTTTTCATGTTTAGTGCACTAAGTCACAATTAAGGGGGATGTATACATCCAACAGTTGCATCTATCAATTAATGATCCTCATATCACATTAAAAGACGCCAGAGGTTCAACATGTTCCAATTCACTATGAAATCAAAGATAAAAGCTCAAAACTTTTTAACAAATTCTTTCTGAACACAGAAAATGACAAACATACACGATTTGCCTGATGATCTTGTTACATCTATCAGGCAAAATGGTTGTTATATGATGATAAAAAGGGTTGATATTTAAACTAATAAAGTTGGGAACGTTTCCCATATTATAGGTGATTTGAACAAATATTATAAATCAGAGAAATTATTAGCAGTTATTTCACCGAGTATTACAGTTATCAATGAAAACATATCTTTTCGTTTTTAACCTTTTTAGTATATATAAATCATAGTAATTATTAGTAATTATTTTACTGACTGTAAATTAAAGATTCGTATTTTTATATCTGTCTTTTCATGTTCAGTGCACTAAGTCACAATTAAGGGGATGTATACATCCAACAGTTGTATCTGTCAATTAATGACCCTCATATCACATTAAAAGACGCCAGAGGTTCAACTTGTTCCAATTCACTATGAATTCAAAGATAAAAGCTCAAAACTTTTAAACAAATTCTTTCTGAACACAGAAAATGACAACCATACACAATTTGCCTGATGATCTTGTTATATCTATCGCTTCGTTTGTTGCTACTTCAACCTACTCAGGTCTTTGTATTCTTAGACAAGTTTCAAAGAGGTTTCAGAACATTTGTAACCATCATCGTGTTTTTAGAAAACTTTCTCTCAGTGAGATTGACTTTTCCATGCCATGGGGAGGACCTGAGTGGCATTATGATCTCTATCAGAAATTATGAGATATCGAGAACCCTGAAGCATTGTATCGCTCTGGACTCCTCTGCTATTTTTATATGAACCGCAAAGAGGATGGAGAGATATTCCTAGAGAAAGCTGCAAAAAAAGGATACCATGAAGCTATATTTCTTTATGGGTTCATCCTGCTATGTCTTGGAGTTGAAAGGAGACAAGAAGCTTTTCAGTTATTGTCTCCTCTCCTCATCAAGCCGTTGATATCTCAAACGTTTAGGTTTTTGGAAGCAGTTCGATCTTCTTTATTAGAACATAGAGTGATATTGAAGGAGCTACAAGAACGCTATGTTAAAGACAAGTGTCATTGTGATGGTAAAACCAAGACACAAGTGCAGTACAACATGAACTTGTACGAGTACGGTGAAAGCAATGACATGGCTACCTCTTCTGCTTGTCACTCTTTCATTTGGCAAAACCAAGTTTACCTTGTTGACAAATCTTGAATAAAACATAATTAACCGATAAACATGTCAAAAAAAGTTTTTGTTCATTGATGTCAATTTTATTCGGTAAACTATTCACTATTATGTTTATTAAGTTTTATAATATATTTAGTCATTTGTTGTTCTTCCTCCTTCAACTCGCAACCCATTTGCGTATCAAACAAAAGAATAATTTTGTCTGTTTGGTCTTTTCTAAAATTATTATGTTCTTAACGATGTGTTTTCTAAGATATTGTTATGAATTTTTATATTTTATCAAACTAATTCATTATTTTGATCGAGTATGTTTCAGTTTTTGGTTGTTCTGTTAAGCTTTATAAGATACCTTATTACTCTTAATAAAAGCATAAAAAATTAAAAATTTAATTCATTCTTTTGATAGAGTATGGTTCAGTTTTTAGTTGTTTCATTAAGTTTAATAAGATACCTTGTAAAACTATACCAAATTAAAAATATAGTTCATTCTTTGATCGAATATGGTTCATTTTTGTTGTTTCATTAAGTTTTATAAGATACCTTATAAGCTTTAATAAAACCATGTCAAATTAAATATGGTTTAATTGTTATTTGAACAAATTTAATCGGTATTTGAACAAACTTTATTATTCAACTTTTGATTTGCTATCTGCTGATATATTTATTAATATTTACAACATTGATTTGTCGGAAACGATGAGAAATCAAATATTAAAAAATAATAAACACAATATTCTAGGGATTAACACACCTTTTTTTCTAGGAACTGACACACCCATTTATCTCACATATCTCACATATTATCTCAAAATAAAGTAATTTTACCCTCTCTTTTTTCTTCAGTCATCATTAGGCATAATTAATGATGTAGATTTTTACAAGTTTAAACGTTTCTCATGCTTTCTGGGGAGAATACAAAACTTTATTGATTATGCTTTATTCTTGGAACTGCAACTTCTTCATGAAGGTTTATAACCGTATTTTTAAACTTACAAAATTTGTTCTGAGACAGTTTATAAGATGATTTTTAAAGAAATGAAAATTATGCTTGTAAAAATTTCTCTTTAGTTAATTTTATTAAATTTTATAATATGTCTTATAAATCTTAATAAAACTAGTTTCTTATATTTAACTTTATAAAAGCAAATAAACCAATATAATTAAACAAAAACTAATCCATAGAAATAGTATTAAAAAGAGATCAAACAATGTGAAATTTTTATACCTTCAAATTTTTTTAAAAATCATCTTATTGCTTTATTAAGTTTTATAAGATAACTTAAAAATCTTAATAAAAATTAACATTTGAAAAATTATCCAATTTTAGTTAGTTTATTAAGTTTAGAACATATCTTATAAATCTTAATAAAACCATATAAAATTGAAAATATAATCCATTTTTTTGATCGAGTATGGTTCAATTTATGAGCTAATAATCCGATATATTTTGATCGAGTATATACTATTCAACCCAACAAACATAATACAAATAATCTTAAAAACAAACAACATCAAGTAGTTTTAGTTTTACATATCATGGAAACAACAAAATGCATATCTAACTTGGTGATCCCAAAAACATATTTGACATGCTGATGATGAAGACATATCATTACTTGCACCATTCAACCATAAAAATTTTGTTGTTGCTCCATTACATCCACACTTCTGTTTCATATAATTTTTTAGTAATTCTTTTTGAACCGTAAATGTTTTTGGATTGAGATTTCTGTGGACTCGTCTGTTGTAATTTGAAACTTCTGAAATTGAAAAGTTTTTAGAAAATAAATCAACTCGTTTTTTATTAATCTTATAAGATACTTTATTAAATCAATACAAAATAAAATAAATTTACTTACCTGCAACTGTTTCTGACATCAAAGGCTTCATAAATGTTTTCAATTCAATATAACCTTTTTGTTTTTCCTTATCGCCAAGGCATATGAGAATCAAACCGTAGAGATATTGTGCATCATGTACCATAGCCAGAGAAGTATCACGAAACAAAGCAAGTCCTTCATCTTTATTGTTGTCGTAAAAAAACTTATAAATTGCAGTCCAATATAGAATATCTCTATTTCCTGCATTACACAATCTTTTTATTTGTTGGTAGTATACCTCTGTTTTTTCAACATATGTATTGAACTGGACATTTGCAAGTGAAGTTTCTAAGAGGATTGAAACATCTTCATCACATATCTTCTTGAATGACTTGAAAACCAATCGAAGTTGTAGAAGGTTATAGATTGAAGATATAGTACATAAACCTAAAATTTTGGACAGGATATGTTTAGGCAATACCATTATTGAGTTTTTTTCTGATTGAGATTTTTTGTTTTTAGGAGCCATAGAATAAGAATGAAGAGAACAGTTATGTTTGATGATTAAAAGGGTTGATATTTAAACTAATAAATTTGGGAACAATTATGTTCGATATATAGATTATTTGAACAAATATAATCAGAAAAATTATTAGCAGTTATTTCACCGAGTATTACAATTATCAATGAAACGTGTCCTTTTATTTTTTTAACCTTTTTAGTATATATAAACCATAGTAATTATTAGGAATTATTTTACTTACTGTAAATTAAAGATTCCAAATTTTAAAACTGTCTTTTCATGTTCAATGCACCACTAAGTCACAATTAAGGGGGATGTATACATCCAACAGTTGCATCTGTCAATTAATGAACCTATTTAAAATACACCAGAGGCTAAATCTCTTCCAATTCATTACGAAATCAAAGGCAAAGTGTCCAAACGTTTTAACAAATTCTTTCTGAACACAGAAAATGACAACCTCCACGATTTGCCTGATGGTCTTGTTATACATATCGCTTCGTTTGTTGTTGCTTTAACCTACTCAAATCTTCATACTCTTAGACAAGTTTCAAGGAGGTTTCGGAACATTTGTAACCATCATAGTGTTCTGAGAAAACTTTCTCTCAGTGAGATTGGCTTTTCCGTGCAATGGGGAGGACCTGAGTGGCACTATCATTTGTATGAGAGATTACGAAATATCGAGAACCCTCAAGCACTTTATCGCTTTAGACTCCTCTGCTACTTTTATTTGAACCGTAAAGAGGATGGAGAGATATTCCTACAGAATCTTCAAAAAAAGGATACTATGAAGCAATATTTCTTTACGGTTTCATCCTGCTATGTCTTTGAGTTGAAAGGAGACAAGAAGCTTTTAAGTTACTGTCTCCTCTCCTTATCAAGCCGTTGATGTCTCAAACGTTTAGGTTTTTGGAAGCAGTTCAATCTTCTTTGTTGGGACATAGAGTGGTATTGAAGGAGCTACAAGACCGCTATGTTAAAGACGATTGTCATTGCGATGGCAGAACCAAGAGACAAGTGCATTACAACATGAACTGGTACGAGTATGGTCAAACCGATGACATGGCTACCTCTTCTTCTTGTCACTCTTGCATTTGGAAAAACCAAGTTTTTCTTGTTGGCAAATCTTGAATAAAGCATAATTAACCAATAAACATATCAGAAAAAGTTTTTGTTCATTGATGTCAAAATTATTCGGTAAACTATTCACTAGTATGTTTATTAAATTTTTTCTTTTGTTGTTCTTCCTCCTTCAACTCGCAACCCATTTGGGTATCAACCAAAAGAATAATGACGTCTGCTTGCTCTTTTCTAAAATTACTATGTTCTTAACGATGTATTTTCTAATCTATTGTTATGAATTGTTTATATTTTATAAAACTAATTCATTCTTTTTGATCGAGTATGTTTCAGTTTTTAGTTGTTTTATTAAGTTTAGTAAGATACCTTATTAAACTATATCAAATTAAAAATATAGGTCATTTTTTTGATCGAATAGGGTTCATTTTTTAGTTGTTTGATTAAGTTTTGTAAGATACCTTGTAAGACTTAATAAGACCATATCAAATTAAAATATGGTTTAATAAAACCACATCAAATTAAAATATGGTTTAATATAAGTACCAGAAACGATTTCTCGATTTGGTCTTCTATTGGATTGTTATAGAACAAAACCCTACTTAAAACTCAGTGACAAACACTTAAATGTAAGAGAAAATCGCAACTTACAACGCCAGTTCCAAGTATCAAAACTACAGATTTCGATCTCGCTAATGACTGCTTCTACGATTGAAGTTTGACCCAGATTTTTTAATCGGAGGAAGTAAGCGACGAGGTAATCTTCATACGGACAGAATTTAGATCTAATATATGGATCTAATATATATAAAGTTCTTACTTTTTCATCTAGATCACTATATCTAGTGATCTAAATTTGAAATTTAGAATTTAGGTTCGCCGTCAAATCAATAGCTGAAAATTATTTTTCTCTAAGCTTCGATTGTTTTGAATCTCATATCTAATTTTGCAGAAGGATGGATGTTAATTCTCAACTCATGAGTCTGCCTGACAGTGTACTGGAAATCATAGTAGGCAAAGTTGGAGAGAAAGGATTTGAGAAGTTGGCACCAATTATCGCGTCGTGTAGACATGGGAGAAAAATAGGCCAGCGTAAATCAATTTTGAGATTTGTATGCATGAAAACAGTGGAAGGAACTCTGGAGCTAATAAACATTGAATCGTCATACATAGTGCTGTTCAACAGATGTGTGAAAGCAGGGAATTCAAGTGCCCGATATCTTGAAGGATTAAGGATATTTGCCAGAGAAGGATACATTGAAGAAGCTTGTGCACTAATGTTGGAGGATGATAAACCAGAGATGAGATTTGCGCTGGACATGTTCCAAATTCTTATAGGCTAGTTTGAAGACGGGATGGAAACAATGATGGATTTCTTAACATATTGTGGGAATCTATTGATGGCAGAGCCTATTCCAGAGAAAGTATTTGGAACAATACGAGAAATAGGAGTTGAGAAAGTACGGAATTATGCCAAAATGTGGAGATTTGCTGATGTGCCAAAGTGTTTAAAAGATGGATCCAACTGTGGGATGGGTAATCGATGCATAGATTGCTTCATATGGTGGAGATCAGTTCACTTACTCCTAATGTTCTAACATAGAAGAGTGGAAAGATTAAACAATCTAGTATGGTTAGATTGTTTTCTGCAGAGACAGCCACTAAGATGGAATCAGTTTATATAAAATATCTTTATAAATCAACAGTTTATTAAGTTTGCTTAGATACCTTATAAAGTTTATAAGATTTATATAGTTTTATGGGATAACTTATAAAGTTTTATAAAGTTTTATGAGATACCTTATAAATCTTATTAAAGAAGAAGGTCCACTAGTTGGTTTATTAAGTTTTAGAAGATACCTTTTAATTCTTAATAAAGAAGAAGGTCCACTAGTTGATTTATTAAATTTTAGAAGATTCCTTATAACCTTTAATAAAACCATATAAATAAACTGAAAACTTACTTTGTTTTCACCATGTCTCTTTGTTTAAAAGAAATTTAATAAAAGTGATCTATATAAATTCAAAATTTAGTTCTTGATAGCAGACGAGTATTAAGGAATGGTCTAAAATAGCCTAAAATAAGTACTAGTAGATCTAGTTCATAAATAGCCTAAAATAAGATACTTTTTCATTTCTGAAAATATATCTGCTGCAAGTTTCACTCTCAAATTTTCCAAGCTTTCGTCTGTTAACTTCCCCCAATCAGGTACTCTCATTAGCAAACATTCCATAATCTTCAGCATGTATATTCCAGAATCTTCCACATTAGAAACCTAAAAAAAAGTAAAAATAATTATAGTGTGTTTTTAGAATTTTCAGCATTACATTAGTTTTATAAGGTCGCTTATAAAACTAACTGAAAGCTTAACATTTCTGATAATTAACTAACCTGTGGGTATTTATCGTCGATACGAATACTGTATGCTGAAATATCCATCTCTTCTCCTTTAATGTCTTGAACAACATATGGAATTGTAATGGAGTATGCAACAAGATGAGTTCTTTTGGATTTCTGTGTAACTTTGCTTCCAAGTGTGTCGATTAAAGTGATTGATCTCTTCTCGAAGTTCACTTTAACACCAAACCAGATTTTTTTATTCATAAACAGCAGAATAAGAATCTCACCATTTTCCTGAATCGAATTAATGGTCTCTTCCTCAAACTCAAACTTGAATGCATCTCTCTTATCAATGAATTCAATGTATGATTCGTCAATTTTCTTCAAGAAAGATTCTGCAGCAAGTACTGCTTTCATGTTTAAGAAAATCTCAGGATCATTTCTTTTCCGCATCTTCAGCATATCAATACCTATATCAACATGCTTTTTTGAAAACAAAAGAAGATAGAATCAGTTTTTAATAAATATATTTATAAAACAACAGTTTATTAAGATTGCTAAGATACCTTACAAAGTTTATAAAGTTTTATGAGATACCTTATAAATCTTATTAAAGAAGAAGGTCTACTAATTAATTTATTAAGTTTTAGAAGATACCTTATAATTTTTAATAAAGAATAAGGTCCACTAGTTGGTTTATTAAGTTTTAGAAGATTCCTTATAACTTTTAATAAAACCATATAAATAAACTGAAAACTTACTGTGTTTCCAATCTTTTTCCCTGGTGTGTCTAGAACAGCAAACCATCTTTATCAACAATATATTTTCCGATCTCGATCTGCCTGCAATCCAGTTCATATAAAATTTAAGAATTTATAACTGTTTTAATTATTTTCCAAATTATATTCTAAACTTACTTTTCCTTCTTGTTTTTCTTCCATTCCTCTAGATTATTAACCCTTTCAACATCAGCTTTTGCAAAAAGGTAAAGCAATGGATGCTTTTTTTCTCAACTGTATAAGGAGTCTGAGTGTGGATTGATGGTACTTGTCCACGTTTGCTCCTTCTTAATTCTGGGAGATTAGATTTCCTCTTCCTTGTAGAGTTCTGCAATTTTAATATATATAAATCACCAAGCAACCAAGCAAATATATAGAATAAATAATTAAATAGGATAAGCTTTTCTTACTTTGGCTTTTTTTTCTGTTTTTCTTTTTCTGTGATAAGTTCTTCAAACCGTTTTTCTTACACCTGTCTCATTTCCAGTTTGCTCTTGCACCGTTGTCGTCTTTTGTGCTTTGTCTTGGTTTTCCAAACTATCTTGGCTCAAAATATTGAAATTCGGAGTCCCAAAGCTTGTGCTAGGTGTCTTTTCCTTCAAATTTTTTTTTGAGATTAAATTAATTATGACTCTACTTTGCCTTGTTTAATTATTATATTAATTAAATGTTTCTGAAACAAATACCTTAATCGGCTGAGGTTCATCATTCTTATGAACGTCTTTTTGAGTGTTCTCATCATCCCCACAGTAACTTTGATCTTGCGTATTTGACTGTCTTACAGAATCATCAAGGCTGCTGGGTTCTTCAAACACAACTTGTTCTTTCTCTTCTTCATTTACCTTCAGTTTAAAACTATAAATCATGATTTTATTAACTTTTATAAGGTACCTTATGAATCTTAATAAGGTATAGTTTTTCTATTTCTTACACATTCTTGTTGAATCTCTTCATCTGGATTATCTTCTCTCTGTTAATCATCATTAGCAATCTCATCTTTGTTTTCCTTCATATTCAGCATTATAAACATATTTACAGATATATCAACATCAACACATTATAAAGATTTGATTATCATTATGTTTTGTATATTACTTATGGCTTGTTCATTAACATTCTCTTGAATGTCGGTTTCTCTTTGATCTTTACCTCCGTTAGGCTGCAATTGTCAAACACTGATATATTACTGAAGTTTATATATCTTATAAACTAGTTTATAAATCTTTATAATTTATTCTTTTGACCGATTGTGGTTCAGTTTTTAGTTATTTTATTAAGTTTTATAAGATATCTTACAAGACTTAATAAAACAATATCTGATTGGACATATAATTGAAAACTTAATAAAACAAGACTTAGTAAAACAATATCTTAATAAAACAATATCTTACAAGACTTAATAAAACTGACATGTCTGTCTTCTTCTTCATTTTCTCTTTTGTCCATTATGCTTTCCCAGATTTCCAGCCTCTTGTTAACTCCTTCAAGCATAGATATAATTCATCAGCAGCTGTGAGAACATCAAAACATTTTTCGTTCCAATCGATGTCCTTCATCCTATAACCTTGTTGAACTAAGGAAACCACTTCAATGAAATCTTTATAGTTTTCATCTTCTTTTCCAACCAGATCTGCATATTCTCCTGGGTTTCCAATAATAGATATAACCTCAACCTGTAAAAACAAACTTTCAATATTAGTTTTGTTAACTTTTATAAGATATATTATAAAAGTTAATAAAAGAATAATTTTACCTTCTCAGTCAATTCGATCCTCCTCACTGCAGAAATTGTGGGAACCCTTGTTCTTTCCCAATTTGCAAAGAAAGGTACAGTCGGAGTATGAAGCGGGTTTTTTGTCCCAAAAATTCTCCCTAACATTAGAATAGATTCAAAAGCCTAAAGATTTAGAATCAATGGAAAACCCTTCACCTCATAAGACTTGTTCTTCCATGTCTCTTGACTCATTCTCTGGATGCTTTCAGCAAGGTACTTGTACGCTATCTCTCCCCAAGGTTTGCTTGAAAACTCATCAAAATCTGCAGCTGCCTTCAGTCTCTCAGAAGGTATTAACTCTCCCCTTGACTTAGCGAGCGAAATACCTTCTGTTAGGATCAAACAGCCTAGACTGAGTCTCTCATTCGATTTCATCTTCTTGTTTTTCTTCGAGAGTAGCTCAGTTAAATCATTCAGGCTGAGATTTGATCCTAACATCCAATCATATATTTCAGGCTTTCTCGACTGAGGTTGTCTTCTTTCAACTGTAAACCTGAGAAACACACAGAAAACATAGTAAGATTAATAAACACAGAAAACATATCTCTGAACCACACTGCATTAGTATTAAAGATAATGTTGGTTTTTATTAAGTTTTATAAGATACCTTAAAAAGAACAAAATCCACTAGGTTGTTTATTAAGTTTTATTAGGTACCTTATAAATCTTAATAAAGAAAAAGGTGTACTAGTTGGTTTATTAAGTTTTAGAAAATACCTCGTAAATCTCATTAAAGAAACAGGTTTACTAGTTAATTTATTAAGTTTTAGAAGATACATTATAACTCTTAATAAAAGCATATAAATAAATTGAAAACTTACTGAATTAGTATGAAAATAAATGTTGACTAGGTTTTATAAGAAACCTTATAAAGAACAAACTCCACTAGGTTGTTTATTTATTTTTATGCGATACCTTATAAATCTTATTAAAAAAGAAGTCCACTAGTTGGTTTATTAAGTTTTAGGAGATACCTCATAAATTTTAATAAAGATAAATGTATAAAGACAAATGTTACATGTCATGATGTGAAATTTTCTTTTCGAGAATCTCATAGGCTGTGAATCGAATGTCATCCACAAATTCTTCCCAGCTACTAGAATCCTTCTTTGCATTAGGAAATGAAACATTTTAGCTGAGAATTGAAGATCTTTCTTCTTTCCTATTTCCAGAATAGGATTAAGTGGTGACTTCACAATTTGTCTCCATTCTTCTTTTCTTAAATATTTTTGTACAAAATCAACCAAATTTAAGTTTGATTGATTTGTGATGATCACGACTTCATCTGGTTCTTGTCGTGATCTGTAAATTGTGTGGTAGAGATAACAAATCTGGAAATTCTTCCATCTATACAAAAAAATACACGTTAGATTTTAATAAGTTTCATAAGGTATCTTACAAAATTTTATAAAATAATATATAATTTTATAAAACTAGCTATCACATCACATCTTTAGTAAGTTTTATAAGTAATCATATAAAACAATATATCACTAGTCAATAATCACCAAAAATCTGAACCTAAATTCGACGATCTGAATCTTAACATTTTCAAAATTCGTAATCTTCGAAGATCTGAACCTATATTCGAACCTAAATTCTGAAACTAGTGATACTAAAAGGTTAAGATTCTCATATCTGAACCTATAATCATTCAAATCGATTCTATAATCATTCAGATCTAAAAAATTAAAAGGTTATTGAAACAGATTCTTAGATCTAAACCTATAATTATTAAAATCGAAGGTAATATCACTGCTCTGATTCTCAGATCTAAGACCTAAATCGAAAATTGAAATCAAATCTAAATAACAAAAAAAATATCAACAGATATATACCAAATCAAAGATTGTTTCTTGCTAAAAAATGATCAAGATTTTTGTAATCGCTGTCACTGCTCAAAAATTTTGAGTAATCGCCGTCAGAGAGATAGAGAGCGATTAGAGAAATCGAATAGGAAGAAAGTCGAAGAAACCTAAATTATGGGAAGGGCATTTTTGTCTTCTCGACACAATATTGAAGGGCACGGTTGAAACTGATATGAGAGATAGTTTTGTTATAGAATTTAAACTGGGGGCCTTTTTGTGGTTGCCCCTTAAAATTATAAATATAAATAATATTCTAAGTGATATTTAGTCTAGTCGCATGTGGTAAATTCATTAAAGAAGGCACACTTGTATGTTTTGAGATTGAGTCTCGCCGCCTACATTATGCATGAACTTGACTAATGATTCGACCAGTTGTGGCTTAATATTGACAAAAATATATATAAATAATACTTCTATAAAACATAATTAAATTTTGGTTAATTAGTTATTTGTTCGGCTCTCGGTTTGGTTAAGATTTGAATCCTGATTTTTGGGACAACGAGGTAGGACCCATTTAAATATTTATATCAGGTCTGGTTTGGTTCGGGTCTTAGATTCACATGGGATTTAGTTCAATTTTTTGGGTTCAAATAATGTTTTTATAATATAGTATGAGGTATTAAATTAAATATATTAATATCTTAATAATAATTAGACTTTACACTATTTGCAACATTTGAGGTCCATTGTGTCAGCTGGTATTTACATAGATGTCTGGAAACCTCATACTTGTAAATAAAAGAACCAATAATCAATTCGATTGGTTCCTATTTCATAATACGTTAATACCCATAATTTGTTTGACATTAGGTTAAGATTTACCTTAAAACATGCAATAATACAAATCGAATATAAGATCTTAAATGGAAAGAGAGTTGGAGGGCACATGGAAGCAGCACCGGCCTTTGTCAATTATGACACACGTCGTTGATTTATTCACAAACTATCCACCTTTCATTTATTGCCTTAACCTAATTCTTCACCTGTTTTCTTTTCACCAATTTCTCCTTCATTTCTTATTTATTCAATTCTTCTAGTTTTTAGTAGACATCTTTAGACAATCTATCACTATTTTCTCTCTTTCGTATTTACATAAAATAATAACTTTTAATTGGTGCATTTAATATCCAAATTTGGACAAAAGTCCGGATTTTGTACGCGGAAAAAAACTCTACAGCTGGTCAACGCTCACAGAAGCACAAGTGGCTTTCTCAAACCTACCGACTTTTTCAACTCTCAAATTTTTGCTGCAAATATTTTATTTTTGATAACCAGCAGCAATGTGATCTTCATAGAATTTTTAGAAAATTAATTAATTTACTGAACTTAATACTATCAGTCAAGGAAGTGCTTTGAAGTTCCACTCTCCAATATATATACATATATATATCTTCGATAATTACTGTATCTTAAACAAAAAGGTTGAAAACGTTTTGGTGTCTTCACAGTTCCACAGCAAGTATTGATGATGTTTTTAGACCGTGATTAATGTTGATCCGGTTGTCGGCACATATACATGTTAAATAATCCTGATAAAAAGCTCTTGATAAGTCTTGAATTTTAGATTAATGAATGAGGAAAGCAAGTCACATTATTGGACCCACCAATCTTAAAAGTGACAAGCCCTACATAAATTAAATCTACCAATGTCACAATAACACACCTATCTCTATATATATCCATACAACTTCTTCAGGATTTTTCACATTCACTCCCATCACTACACTCTTTCCATTATCAATCTCTTTTCACTACTTCCAAAGATTTTGGTTTTGAAATGGTGAGTTACTTAAGGAAATGGTCTGTAGTGTTTGTGTTGTTGAGTTTCGGGTTTAGCGTAGTAAAGGCACAAGCACAAGCTCAAGTTCCATGTTACTTCATTTTTGGTGACTCTTTGGTTGACAATGGAAACAACAACGGTCTTGTCTCTTTTGCTAGAGCCAATTATTTCCCTTACGGTATCGATTTTGGCGGTCCCACCGGCCGTTTCTCCAACGGCAAGACCACCGTTGATGAGATCGGTATGCAATCTTTTTTACATTTTACCTTCTCTATATAACTTAAGTAGCTAGAGTTGCTACTAATTTACTAGTCTAATACGGTTTTGGACCTTGTATTAATGAAGCTGAGCTACTTGGATTCAATGGCTACATTCCTGCGTACAATACTGTGAGTGGTCGCCAAATACTTTCAGGGGTCAACTATGCTTCAGCAGCTGCTGGAATCCGAGAAGAAACTGGTCGACAATTGGTAACTAAAACATAAAATTACTTAATCTCAACACTCTTCATGCAAAAGTATTTAAACATGTTCCAACTTGTGTTCTGTGTTCTTGTGAAATGAAGGGACAAAGGATAAGCTTTAGTGGGCAAGTTAGGAACTACCAAAACACGGTATCGCAGGTGGTGCAGATACTAGGAGACGAGACTCAGGCGGCTGATTACCTCAAAAGATGTATTTACTCTGTTGGTTTAGGAAGCAATGACTACCTCAACAATTACTTCATGCCTACGTTCTACTCTACGAGCAGACAATTCACACCTGAACAATTCGCTACTGATCTCATCAATCGCTACAGCACTCAGCTCAATGTATGTTCTTCTCTGATGATTTGTGTTATCTCTACTTTTGTGTCATTAGATACTTAATCAGAACAGTTACGAGCCCCTAGAGTCGACCCATTTGGTACTAATCATGTTTTTAGGAATGGGTATGGTCAAAAGCTCAAGTTTTTGGTGGAGAATTACAAAATTGGCAATTAATTAGAAGCCGAGGCATTTGACCAATCTACAAAAACCCAATTTCGGTCTTAACTTGCATATAACTTATAGTTTTAGCTTTGGGGGTGTTTGTGCAGATA
Source organism: Lepidium aucheri (assembly GCA_900406435.1). Classification (NCBI taxonomy): domain Eukaryota; kingdom Viridiplantae; phylum Streptophyta; class Magnoliopsida; order Brassicales; family Brassicaceae; genus Lepidium; species Lepidium aucheri. The sequence goes on along the minus strand of OVBA01000947.1, from coordinate 32,854 downwards.
CTATACAACAATGGGGCTAGAAAGTTTGCGTTGATCGGAGTAGGAGCAATCGGTTGTAGTCCAAACGCGCTAGCAGGAAGTCCCGACGGTAGGACATGTGTAGATCGCATCAACTCAGCGAACCAAATCTTCAACAGCAAGCTCAGATCTCTAGTTGATCAGCTCAACAACAATCATCCTGATGCCAAGTTTATCTACATCAACGCTTACGACATTTTCCAGGACATGATCAGAAACCCCTCTAGATTTGGTATAAACACACACACACAACAAGCGTTGTTTTCTTTTCGATGTTGAAGAAACCAAACTTAATATCGGTCTGGTCGGAAATCTCTTTGTTTTCAGGGTTTAGAGTGACAAACGCAGGATGTTGCGGTATTGGGAGGAATGCTGGTCAGATCACATGTTTACCAGGACAAAGACCATGTAGAAACCGAAATGCGTATGTGTTCTGGGATGCGTTTCACCCTACTGAGGCTGCTAACATAGTTATCGCAAGGAGATCGTATAACGCACAATCTCCTTCTGATGCTTACCCTATGGATATTTCAAGGTTGGCACAGCTTTGAAGAACAATAGCAAAAATAAGATCACACAAACTAATGCTTGTGATCTTCCTATGTACTGTACTATGTTCTTGACGTAATCGAAATCCAAAGTCAACATTATTATATATCTATAGCACAATTTCTATACTGGTTCACCATCATTCATACAAGTGAGTAATGAGAGGACATTGTTCACGGAAATTGCGCGTTACGGTTCATTTCAACATCCACGATATGGAGTACAAAACACTTACCATGTTGCTTCCAGTAATCAGCCATTGGATTGATCCACTCTGGTTCAGCAATCTCCGCTCTCCGGTGCTTCAATTCATCTGTCGAAATGTTGTACTTCTCATCTCTTGTTTTCACCAACTCCGGCTTTAAGACCCCATGACCAGCACCCTGTGGTGACATCATCAATTGGGGTGCACCCATTGGTAACTTGTCTCCTACGTACAGAAACACAGACAAGAACAAATGATTGTTCAAAGCAAAGAAAACCGATCAAAATCAAACCGAATTCACACCAAAAACCGATTGCTTAACAACATGATTGATTACTCGGTATAATAACTCATAAAAACGGTTTACATAAAATCGGTCCGATTTAAACCGGTATTAAGATGAGAGAGATACCTCGGTCTATCTGCCAAGTGCACCAAAACTTTCCGTACGTTTTGGCAATATTTTTGAGCTCCGGTGCAGCCACAACCTCAGGCAATCGTGGATAAGCCCAAGAGCCTGACTTAACTTCATAAGCATGGGAGTGCCAAAACTTTTGTTCATCTTGTGGAAGATTTTCATATAATCGGTCCGATATAATATATTCAATTCCTATAAGAACAACTTCACTATATAAGTTTTGAATACATGCATTCGATGTGACTACGGTATGGTAAAGAACTACCGATGAGATGTGCATCGGAACGGTCAGAGTCATAAACAGCGCACTGGAGGAACTCGTCGTTGACTCGGTGGACGAGGTGGTGAGTCTCTATATGCCGGGACATGTCTCCGCCGTAAATCGCAAAAGTAGAAACATGACAGTTTATCTGCTTCACCGGTGACCTCCGCTGCATGATCGTTGTTCCAGCATCGATCACTTGTGTCGATACCGTTACCGGATCTCCGGGAGGCACCTGATTTTCGTTGCCGTTCGAAGCCATCCTTCAAATATTTTGAGATTTTTATTTCAATTTTTAGCTTCAGTTTCATGTTTAAATAAATAATTATTATGATGTGATAATATTCTTTATGATGATTATGATACATGGCAAGCCTATTACATAGAAGCGTGTCGTGAAACGGCCCTAAATCGACCATGTGTTGATCCGACTACAATTTACATCTCTGATTTAATAAAATCGTCTACAAAACCAAACCGGACCAAAATTAGAATAAACCAAACCAAAACCAAACAGAACTAATGTGGAACCAAACCGAACGGTTCCCTCAAGCAACCGCAACATGTACAAGAAAAGATTCGCTGTGCAAAGAATGCTGACGGGAAAAATTACCGGCCAACGGAAAAAACTTCCGGCCATCGGTAAAATCAAGATGTCATCTAAATCTCTCAATAGTTTAGCAACGAATACTTCACACGCAATACAATCTTACCCTTTTCAACGCCAAGCTTTGCACCAGTCACAAGCCAATGTCCAGGCAAATCCTGTGGTCCTTTCAACATCTCCGACGAATCCACGATCTTAGCCAGTTTCCCTGATTGCCCTGACACGTCCTCTCTCTTCTCCTCCGTCGAACTTGATGTAGACGGACCTCCTGGTTCTAGTCTTCCTGAGGTAGCAACCGGAGTGTGGTCCCAAACAGACCGTCTTATTGTGCAACCGGGGACTTTCGAGAAAAGTAGTTTCAAATGCAAAACGTTTTTTGATCCGAAATCCCAAACCCCAAGCTGAGCTCCAGTGACAATGTGAACGCCCGAGAGATCGCCAATGTGAGTCTCTGTGTATTCGATCGGCGAGGTGCTGACGTGAGAGAAGTTCTTCCATTTAATTGGCTCGAACCAGCGGCTATCTTGCTCCTCTGGTCCTTGCCATTTCGGTGCACCTATTGGCACGTGAGAGTCCCAATGTGGCTGAAGAATTTTGGGGAGAGAGACTAAGTGTTGTAGATGGATAGAGAGACGGTTTTGTTTGCTTCCTTCTAAGCTCAGCCTTAGACCCGTGACTGGTTTACGCCCAACTGTTACCTGACAATACCCAAAGGAAAATATTTTCAGTTCATACTTGAACCGAATGGTGACCAACAAAAAGAATTGACCGCACTCTGTTACCTGATCAGCGCTGATGAATAGCTTGGGACCCATTAAGCTAAATTGAAGAGAAGGACACACAGGTTCTTTACGTTGGAGGTTACTCTGTTCAGGAGCCCAAGCTCGAGCTATTTGGAAATCCAAGAAGTATTGCAAATCTTCGATAGGAGGCTTATCTGGTAATAGGGTCACGAGAGAAAAATGTTTATAATTATGTAAACAGGTGGATTCGAATATAAAGACGTTTCTTTGTTTGAATAGAAACTCACATTCTAAGTAAAGTTCGATCGCACGTGTTAAGTGCCTCAGACCAGGGACACCTTCAAGCAGAGAAACAATAGGAGTAAAAGTCATGTTGATAATGTCTGGAGCTGCAGGTACTGTCTCTGCCCATCGAGCATGGCTTTGCTCAAGATCATCGCCTCCTCTTCTCCTAAATATTACTGTAATATCCTACAGGAGAGAACCTTTTCAGCTAATATCTTCATTTAACAATACTCTAGAGAGAAAATCAAACTCGTTTACAAGAGTGGTCTCGGTATGTCCGGTGAAGTTGTACTAACCTTGTCTTTGTATTTTAAGGGGCCTGTAATGGACTGACTCTCTGCTTCATGAAATCTGTGCTCTGTCATGTCATTGACATAGTTTTCGATTTCAGATACTGCTAAAGGAGAAGACTGATGCTGTCTGATGTAAACTACATCTCTTCCACCAATCGTCACTGATGTTACAATATGAGTGCCGTAATTTTCGATAAAGCTGTATCAAAAGAGTAAACAAGTAGAAAACCACATAAGAATCATGATAAATGTGATTAAGAATCACATACAAGTGTCCCTTCCAGAAATTTGAAATACGTAATTGCCCCATAGATCCTATATCTATCTATATGAAGAAGAAATTATGTAACGAAGAGGAATATTTGGAACATTTTTAATTACAACGATCAGCAAAAACGTGTTCTTCACAAGGTTTTTTATCATTTCTCTATTTGCCTTCGTAAATTCGTTCTTTAAGATTCAACAGGTGTGAACCTTTGATGCCATGTTTATATTGAGATTATAAACAGCAAGAGTAGAAGATACAATCTGCAGAAAACATGGTGTATCAAAGAGAAGACTATACCTAGCTAAGGAAGCGGGATCCCAAGAGGAAGGAACTGCACGTCTGATCTCGTCACGCAAAAACAATGTAAGCTTTGCCAGTTTAACTTCATAAAGCGGAATAAAATATCCAACTAATGCAAGAGATTTTGTGGATGCTGCATCGACTTGCCAAGACCCTGTGTAATTGAACATGGCGTTAAAGCATCCAAGCGGTATGTTCCCTTTTACACCTGATCTCTCATTGAAGTACTCTGCCATCTGCCAAAAACAATATATCTAATGAATATCCAGAAGCAAGATAGCATACGTCCGCAGAGATATCTAAAGTTTAAGACTCGTTTTGTCTCCACCAAGCCGATATACACACTTATAATAGAAAGAACCAAGAATATAAATATACCAAAAAACATTGATCAGCAATTCAGCGCAAAATTCCGCTATAGCTGTATCTGTTATGAATTTCCTTTAGTATCTGACTTGATGAAACAACAATTGCCTCAGTCTCAATGTAAAGTTTCCAAATTTAGAAAAGTCCAAAGTATGATTAGGGTCCTATGACCTACTCGTTCCACAAACAAATCAGACATCATCTAATAGTAGATGCATAATCAAGACAAAGACAAAAACGGGTTTAAATCTAAACAATGGCATTTCAAAATCATCAGCCAAAAAAAAAAAAAAAATTGGGGGAAAGTAACAAAAAAACTCACCTGACGAAAGCTGCAAACAGGGATTCTCTGTATGCTATTTCTTCCTCGTGAACACTCAATATCAGCAGGGACATTAGGAAGAATATAACCATCAGACAACTCAAGATCTCTGTTTTGTCCTTCTTCGATAAGAACCAGTCTTGACCCAGGAGCTCCTTTGCAGTAGAGAAGGCGAACATCAGAAGTAACATCGAAACCACGACCCAGAGCTTGGATCGCATTACGGAGGGTCGTGGTCAAAGCTTCAGAGCTCGATATGCCTCCTTTACGATTCTCCATAAAGATGCACGCAATATAATAAAACCTTGTGACTAAATCTTAAAATCGATGATTGATGACTACCAACTCATCTAGGGTTTGTGAGTTCCTGAAGGAAGATAAGAGTTTTGAGTTTTCGATCGATTTAGCCTCCCACCAACACCATTTCTGGTTTTGACCTCCAATAATCGTAGAAACCGCGTTTCAGATTTTATTATTTTTATGGGTTTTTTTTTTCTCTTCCTCTGTATGATATCAAGAAGATTCTTAGGTTGACTGGTCTTTTTCTTTGGTTACTAACTTAATAAGATCCTTTTTTTCATTTCCACAGACAAATTCTTTGACTTTATTTTTTAATTTTCCCTTTTTGCAGGGTTTTTATCATGTCTTGTTCTTGAATTTAAGCATATGCTTTTTTCTTTTTTCTTTTTTGGGATATATACAACATTTTTACTAGTAAAAGAGAGTTTCATCATATTTTCAAACTACAAAAGTATTGTATAATTTGGATGTGAATTCATTGTAATTTGATTGTACTCTTTCCTTAGACTATATCTAAGACTATATTTTATTTTAGTATTTGTTCCCAAAAATATGTTTATCATCTAATTTTTTATCACTATGTATTGTGATTTTTGTACCACATTTATTGGAAAAATAAAGTGCTGATGTTTCATACATAATTTAATTGGGAAATCGATATATTCTTCATGTTAGAACAACATTATTGGTAAGCTCTTATTAAGAGTTTTTTAGTATTATTAAATTATTAAATTAGAAAAAATAAGAGTAAAGAGATGTATTTTTGTTTTGAGTTTGTATGTGTGATTAATGGTAGATTTTTAGGTAAGTTTCTTAGGAAAAAAAATAGAGTTATTTTAAGAAATGCCCTTTTTGACATGCCCTTTTTCAAAAAGTGTCTCCTCATGTCTATTTCTCTCTCCCAATTTCTAAAGGAAAAAGTATATTTTGAAAATGGGCGTGTGAAAAAAGGTATTTTTGAAATTCTCCCAAAAAAATAATTAAGTTTGAGACAAAAAAAATGATTAAGTTTGAGACACAAAATTTATCGGTTCCACTCCAACAAATAATATCTATACCGGTTTCAAAATTTATTAAATCAATTTCGGTTACGCTTTGGTCTCTCGTGCCTCCATCTCCTCCTTCCTCTTTCTCTGCTAATCTCAAGCCTTTTAGTGGCTACAGAAGATTCGATCGTACCATCTGAGAGCTTCTTTCGTTGCTCCTGATTTCCTCTCTGCTGATTGGTACAATTGATTCATCTTCCCCTTCTTTGTTCTCTTTTAACTCCAAATTTTCGTTGATTTTACTCTTCTGGGTATTACTGATTTGTTTCAGGATGATTACAAAATTAAATCAATTTAAGCCTCCAAAAAAGAACTTATCTCCCGATTTCAATCTTGTTAGAGAGAGATGAGGGAGACGACTTCTGAGAGCTTCTTCTGGTTTCTGATTTTTTTTTACTGACCAATCAAAGCCCACCACATCACAGTCTCTTAAAACAAAAATCGTTTCTTAAAGAAGAAACGATCCTTAGCATTTTAATGAATTTTTGATTTAATTTTAATTATATTTAACCCCAAAAAACACACTAGAAACTGCCGATAATACTGGTCTTATGTTTCATATAGCACTAATAACACACGAAATCGAGTCATAGTTCCAATTGCACAAAATTGGATGCTAAGTTTCTAATTGCACATGAAGGAAAGTTTAAGTCTTATATATACACACAATTAAAAAGGTTAAAACGTAATTGCACATGGACCAAAAGTAATCGCAGTTCACTGTAGGCCGAATTAGTGTTAAACTCAAATATTTGAACCAAATCGCGGATTAAACCCAGATTAACCCAATTTAAGACCCCAGAACAACAAACCACAACCCGATTACACTAAACCAAAACACAAAACTTCAGTCATTTATTAGTAATTGAGAAATCAAAATCCCCAATTTCTTGACCTAATCGTAGCTCTAATTTCTTTCTAGAAATCGAAGAAAATTCCCCAAAATCTTTTCTATCTGGTAATTGATGAAATTTTTTGAAGCCATGTTCATCATTCCTCACAGACCACCGCCACTAGAAAAAGATTCAGATGATGAAGAGAATCGTGAACAGAGGGAGTTTGAAGTCGAAGTCGAGGCTCTTGGCTTCGAAGACGAGCGACCAGTTAGACATAACGTCTTCCATACGCTAATACTGAAGATGAAGAAGAATTAATTCAGAGAACTCAAAGAAGAGAAGAGGACATGGGAAGAAGGATGATGGTAATATGTACAAATGTCGGTTTTTCTTCAATCGAGCCTCTTTCAAACAAGTCGTACTGAATCATGCCTTAAAGTGTAGCTGTAATATAAAATAGACCAGGTGTGACAAAACGAAGCTAAGGTTTAATTCTGTAGGTGGTAATTCAAATTAGCGAGTCTATTGCTCAACGAAACCAGGTTCTGATAGGTGGAAGATTAGGATATTTCAGGGTGATCATGTTTGTGAACCGAATGGTGAATGCAAGATGTTAAAAGTCCATTTAATTGCTAGTTTGTTCGTAGATAAGATTAGAGAGGAGCCTAAGTACTATATGCCCATGAAAATGGAACAAATTTTCATGGAAAACTGGGTGATTAAAGTGTCTATACCTCAATGTCAGTCTACTAGGAGCAAAGTTGTAAAATGGATTGAGAAGGAGTATACTGAGCAGTTCATGAGACTTAGGAATTTTGGAGCTGAAATTCTACACTCAATTTTGAACTCAACTGTGGATATTGAGACTTTGATAAATGCAAATGGGGTAATAAAATCAATAGGTTTTACTTATGTTTTGATGTCCTTAAAAGATCATGGAAATCATTTTGTCAGTCGTGATGAGAACAACACAAAAACACCTGATTGCGTGGGATGTTGTTCAAACTGAAAACATAGCAAATTGGTTGTGGTTTGTAAGGAAATTGAAAGTTGATTTGGGTTTAAAAGATGCTGAAGGGTATATGATGATCTCAGATAGGCAAAAAGTATGTAAATATATTTTTGGTTCTCTTTTTTGCTATGATGACATTGTAACCAATTGTCTGTTTTGGGTAGAGTTTAGTCCAAGCTGTGAAGATTGCATTGCCAAGCATTGAGCATAGGAACTGGGTTAGGCACATCTATGGTAATATAAAAGGAGGATTGGGAGCCTAGCATGGAGCTATAACGAAGCCAATTACACTGAGATTCTGGAGAAAATTCATGACTATGATACATGAGTGTACGAGGAAGTGCTTCGGAACAAGCCAAAGACTTGGTGTTGAGCTTTTTACAAGTTAGGTAGCTTCTGTGAGGATGTGGAAAACAATTCCACCGAATCCTTCAATACGTCCATAATGAGAGCTAGAGAGAAGCCTATGGTACCTATGTTTGAGATCATTGCAAGACTTGCAATGACTAGGATTTGTCAAAGGTTTATAAAGGCAGGAGAGTATGAAGATATATGCACTATGTATGTCAAGCAATACCTTGAGAAGAAATATGAGGCAATTGTTAGTTGTAGGGTTTATAGGAGTACTAATCAGATGTTCCAAGTGGTTCTAGAGGATTGTGCATTTAGTGTAAGCTTGGAAAGGAGGTCTTGTAGCTACAGGAAATAGGATGTGAGTAAAATCCCTTGTGAGCATGCCTACACTGTTATACTTGACAGGAAGTTGGAGGTTGAACACTATGTAGAATATTGCTTCAGAACCAGTGTTTGGAAGCAAACTCATGCAAATGGCATAGTACCATCCCGTGGTGCACGCTTCTGGCCAAGTGAAATAAGACCTGCAGTTTATCAACCACCACCTCCAAAAGAGTCTGGTAGGAAGAAGAAACAAAAGAGGAAGAAGGGAAGAGCTGAGTCACCTGTGAGGAGGTGCCAATTTGGAACACCATGAGTGATGCATTGTAGTATATGTGGTGCCTCTGGACACAACAGCAGATTCCACAGCAACAAAAGATCAAGACTGATTCATTCTCTTCTTTATTTTCAGTATTGTTGTTTTGATATTTCTTTACAATCAGATTAAATCATGTGTTATCTTCTATTATTACATATGGTTGTCGTTCAAGGCTCACAAGCAGGACCATTTCAAGGGATCACCACTCAAGCCTCACAAGGGGAACCATCTCAAGGGATTACCACTCAAGCCTCACAAGTGAAATCTTAACTACTTAGCTTAACATATTAACTACTTAGGTTTATCGTAGACTCAGTTTTTTGTAAGTAGGTTCTAGTTCTATAAGTTTTTGGGAAGCTACTTATATCTACATTGGTTTAGTAATGAGTATACTGCTACAATTACAAGATTTTTTGGTACACTTATGACATGATGATTCAATGATGAAATGATGGTTCTATTATTTTAAGTCTTTCAATTTATTTCCTTGTTAACACATACTCGTCTGATTCATTATTACATTTTTTACTTATATTGAGACTTTTAACAAGATGCATGATTCAATGAAAAACATTCATAGCTCTGTTTTGTGGTTGCTCAAAAGATACATGATCCAATGAAAACAAACCAAGATATCATCTTCCTACAATTACCCGATCAACCAAGATACTACCTACCAACTAACAATTTGCTAACAACAACCAACCCCAAATATAGTATAACTACATCACACAACTACAGCTTGTTCGTAGCTTTTGCTTCCACAATCATCCCATCAATCTTCTCAACCAACTCTTTCTCCATTTCTTCGAATACAATCCACTGATACTTTTCAATTTCTGTTATCTTATCCCTAATCTCTTTCTCAATTTTGTCAATGGAGATAGAAATTGATGCAATCTCATGCAAGAATTTTTCATCTACCAACTTAAAAATATGCTTATCATCGGAAAGCTACAATGGAAAACTTGTAAGAATGATCAAACAAACACCAAGCAAAATTTCAGTCATCAAACAAAACTTCCTAACCTTTCGAATTGCAGCATATTCACAACGGTAATAACGCCTATACAAATTGGTTGCTGATTTGGTGAGATTCACCACCATATCTGATCCACACCAGCATTTCTTCGAGATTCCATTAACATACCAAAAGGGTTTTGAAGATGCAATCGCTTCACTTTCTTCCCTTTTGCTCATCTACAGATATCGAGATCCCATAAAAACAAGAGAAGATCAATAGAATGACAAATCCTTAAAACATAAAGAATAGAAAATGGATTACTAACCTTAAATGAGGCCCAAAACCTTTCTCAATAAATCTCCGAAAATAAATTTGAGAAAGAAGTGTTTGCGTCTCATGAGAAGAACCAAAATTCTATTTAGGGTTTATGAAATTGGGGATTTTGTGTGGATCGGTTCAAAATTGGCTCGGGTCAAAAAATTTGTCCGGGTTATTACTCGGGTCTGAACCGGTTTGATCACCAATACCTGTCGGTATTATGTTACAAACCGATAGACAAATACCGATGGAGTGTATAAGACTTAAATTTCCTTTCATGTACAATTAAAAACTTAGCATCCAATATTGTGCAATTGAAACTATGGCTCAATTTCGATTGTTATTGGTGTCATATATGAAACATAACATGGAGAAACAAATCGATCGATTTCCCTATTCTATTATAGATTTGAATGGAGTAAGAAGTATAGAAAAATAAAATAAGTGACTAAGTTGACATATATGTCATGACATAAATGCAAATGACTAAAGAAATAAATAAATAAAAAGTCCCATAATGAAATTAACAATGTTATTGGGTGAATTTATTTAATGGTGGAATATAGTACAAAATCTTATTATGATTGAATCTTAATATGTCATATATATTTGATTAAATGTATATTAAAAAATTAAAAAATAAGCTTAAAATGATTAGCAAGTTGTGACACACTAAACATTACATATATTTTTTATTTTTTTTAGCCGAGTTGCTCTCAGTCTGGTAGTTAGGATGATCCAGCTAATGACTTGGCACCCGGGTTCGATTCCTACCTGCTACATTATAGTAGCTTAAAAAGGGATTTTAAGGGTGGGCTTTAGGCTATGGATCGGGCCTTGTCGATCCAATGTTGACAACAACAAAAAAACATTACATATTTTTTCATTACTATCTATTAGTTTTCACATTTTTTAGTGATAACTTTTTTTGTATGGACAAAAAATATTTCTGTAAATTCAACTAAAAGAAGTTGTTTCAAACCAATTAATATGCAATAAGCTATAAAATACCTACATATTCGCAAAAAAAATGAACTTGTATTTTTCATCGTGGATATATAAAGTGTATATTTATGTATTTTGTTCAGCAATACACATAATATTATTGATCGGTAAAAAATTTATCTTTTTTTGTTAAAGGATCCACTATATCGATTATCAATCAAAACTTTAATTGGTTTGTTAATAAATTTTATATTTATCATATAAGTATTACATTGCAAGTTTTGTCTTTTTCAAATGATTAGCAAGTTGTGACACACTAAACATTACATACTTTTCATTACTATCTATTAGTTTTCACATTTTTTTAGTGATAACTTTTTTTGCATGGACAAAAAATATTTCTGTAAATTCAACTAAAAAAAGTTGTTTCAAACTAATTAATATGCAATAAGCTATAAAATGCCTACATATTCGCAAAAAAATGAACTTGTATTTTTCATCGTGGATATATAAAGTGTATATTTATGTATTTTGTTCAGCAATACACACAATATTATTGATCGGTAAAAAAAAATTTGTTAAAGGATCCACTATATCGATTATCAATCAAAACTTTAATTGGTTTGTTAATAAATTTATATTTATCATATAAGTATTACATTGCAAATTTTGTCTTTTTCAAAGAAACAGTATGATTTCAATTATCAAGAAAACAGTTGTCTTAACAAAAAAAATTGTATGATATATAAATGTGCATAGGCTGTTCCACAGTGATTTTTTGATAGATTTATGTTTTCTTTCTCAAACACAAGGGGATATACCATCATATTGTAATAATCACTGTATCCTTTTTTGATACTTGATCTTGCAAGAAAATGTGAGAATCCTCAAAAAGAATGACATGTTGGAGTTTGATATTCCTCAGGTTGATGATTTTGTAGATTTAGTTGATTTGATTTGTTCTTCAACATGGCCAAGATACTTGATCAAGATTCTATTACAAGAAATCGATTTGCAAAACAAAAAAGGATTTAAATGACTTGGATTCTGAAATAAATCAGAATAAGAACTAAATGATATTATCACAAATACATAAGCAAATTAATATCAAGAATTATGTTGGAGAGCATAAAGACAGTAATATATCAAAAGCTAGTGAAATCTTATTGTTCGAAGATTGAGATTCGAAGTAATATGATGAACGTTAGCATAATAGATTTTAAAAACTATGTCAAGGACTCGTAATGATGGAATATAATACAAATTACTATAATATTTATTCCAATTGAATCTTAATATGTCTTTTATATTTGATAAAATGTATTAAAATATTTAAAATAAGTTTAAAATGATTAGCAAATTACTAAACATTACATATTTTTCATTTTTATCTATCATATTTCACATTTTTCAGTAATAATTAGTTTTACATGGACAAAAAATATTTGTGTATTTTCAACCAAAAAAATTGTTTTAAACCAATTAATGTGTAACAAGCTATGAAATACCTACATATTTGTAAAAAGAAAAAATTAACTTGTATGTTATTGATTGGTAAAAAATATGACATTAAAACGTTGTTTTCATTCATTATATCGATTATCAATCAAAACTCTAACTAATTTGTTAATAAACTTTATATGATCGCTAATTGCAACGTTTATCTTTTTCAAATAAATTGTATGATTTCAATTAACAAGAAAACAATTGTCTTGACAATCATACAATATAAATGTGCATACGCTGTTCGTAGTAATTTTCCTGTTCACTCAAAATTGAATCTTGATGATATAAGACCTAAACTTAAAAGGGAAAGCAGGAGTTTTTGACAATTAAATTAGTGTTTAACTAACGAAATCTTTTTGACGACTTTGTGTTCGCTAAGCAACCCGAAGATCATAAATAATTAGCACATAATATTGTAACAATAATCATACTAATAATCGTTGATACAGAAAAATAAAACGACAGTGCCTAATGTATATATTTACATGTATCCTCATGTACCGTTACTTTCTAAACTTCTGAAGATGGAGCCATGATCTCTAGCGGCACGCCTGCTTCAGGCTCCAATACTTGAGCTTTTGGGAGCTCTTTTAACAACAATTCCTGCATTTACGAATCGAACATCCAATTATCCAAACCATTAACATCATTGATAGATGGAACCAATATTTGATTTAGATTTCATTTCTTCTATTGGGTTTAGAGAAAGTGGCACCTTAAATGATTCAATCGTTCCTTCTTTCTTTATTATGCTTGATAGAATTCCCTTTGCATCAAGCTCGCCATTTTGCATCGGCACAACAAACCTACAAATCCAAGAAGAAACCGATTGATTACAATAAAAAGCAAGAATTTGGAAAGAAAAGAACGAAGGTAGATGATTAATTACTTGGCTTTCAAGAGTTTGGCGAGCTGGACAGCATCTTCTTGACCGGAAACAAGAGTAAATTGTGGGAGAAGTTGTTTGATGACCGGTGTGATTACAATGTCGGCTCTTTCATTCTTTAAAAGTTCCATGCTGCATACACAATGCGGTTCGTAGTAGAGAGATATCTGATCTTCAGGAGATACAAGGAGATACCTAAAGAACAAGACAGAGGAAGAATTGGAATTATCATAACCAAGTTATTAATTATTGTTGCAGATAAATATCTATGGAGCTATTCGAAACTTGAGGAAATGTCCTTTTTACCCGTTTTCAGGTCGTTGCCAAGGTGGACCGAGGATAGGTCCTGCTGTAGCTTTAACTTGAACCTTAGAACCGTTTTTTGCGTTTAGCGCGTAGCTATCTCCAGGTTCCAGATAAGTAACCTATAACAAAATTCCAGCAACAATTATATTGACCTCTTTCTCATTATTTTGTTGAAGATTAATCTACAGATCCTGTTAAGAATTGGATAGGGATGAAGAAATACGGGCATAAGAAAAAACGAAACAAGTCACATACATTTCTGAAAAGAGGGTCCAGCAACGGCTTTGCATTTGGAGTAGCAATGACCTTTATGTCTGGAGATTTCTCAGAAAGTGGTCTAAGGGTATTCAGATGACAATGATCATCAAGGCTTTGAGTTATGAGCAGGCAATCAACTTCAGGGAGATCATCAAGCTGCACCAACTATAAATCTTAAATACTTACAATCACAAGGAGAGAAAAGCTGATGATCTATCTGCAATGCAAATTTGATTCCATGACATAAATCTCAGGTAATTTTGTAATCCTGAATATACTCGAAATGCTGATGATGACTCATGCTTCTTTACAAATGAATTTGCCACAAAAAATTATATGGGTAGAATGATAAAAGAAAAAAGTATTACCTTGAAGCCTTTCAAATATCTCTTGGCGGCATCATAGAGCCAGGGAATTCCAAAATCCAAATTACCCACGAGAATAGGATCAACCAGGATTTTCAATCCACTTGTTTCCCATAGCCAGCTATTGCCCTAACTACCACAAAATAGATGACATATTAATGAGCAAAAAGATGTAACATTTACTTATGGAATAACAAATGTTAAAAAGTTGTGTGCTGTTCCAAAACGACCCATATATGAACAAAACCCACCTCCAAGTAAGTCAACTTTAATGAATCCGTCCCAGAGCCACTCACATTGGTAGCCCTGTCCTCTGACAAAACAGAAGATACCACATAGAGAGACCGTGAAACTGGTGGTGAGAGCTTCAAGCGGATGGAAAAGGACCTGAAAGGGAGGTGAGGGGCTGGTGGGAATAGCGGAAATGCTGATGCGCTTAGGAAACTTGCTTTGGTGTTGGTACATAGAGGAAGAGCATTGGTACAAAGTGGCATTGTGGCTGCATTGCCAGCTGACATCACCAGAGCCATTGATATTGTTCTACCACCTGCAAATGTTCTGAACAAGATATAGATTTCTCAATGAGTCAATTAAAAAGATATGCACTTGTATACAAGAAGGTCAGTTACACAGATTCGAAATCATACAAGCCATCAACATGTGAGAGATTTCGCTTTACAAAGATTTCTACTTGTAGTGATGTTGAGTTTTTCTACACTCTGAACAGTATAAACCCATCCTTACTAACTGCTCTTTAACCAACTTAAAATACTTATATCATATGCTATGATCAGCCTTAGGGTAGTATTTAGTTTATTACATAAGAACTATAGCTAAGGCTTGATGCACCTGATTTTTTCTTGGAGTAGACCATGTGTCTTGGTTAATCAATGAGTTTCAGCTTTTCCTCAATACTTTTTTATAACCAGTAAGACTGAATTCTTGCAATTTCCCCAAACTTGAGAACTAATAATCTAATAAATCAAAATTAATTCCTAGCCTTGAGATTATATACCATAAGATTCTGAAATTCTTTTCTACTAGCCCACGAAGATTCAATTACGGTAAAAGCCTATTTCTCCGCCTAAGCTAATTTTCATTAATCAACATTAAACCCAGAAATTCGTACGCACCACTTTGGATGAGCAATTCACAGAGGATTCCAAAATTAGAACTTTCGAATTTTGATACAGTAACCGTAAAACCCAGAAAAGTATAAATCAGAAGCAACAAGTAATTAGAAATAAGGAAACAAAAGAAGAAGCAAGAACCTGATTTAGAGTCGAAGAGAGTGCTTCGTGAGAAAAGTTAGTCTCTCTTCATGTCTTTCTCCTGAGTGAATGGTTTTCAAAGTCCCAACACATCAAATTCAGAGGACATAAAATTGTGGGAGAAAACAAAGAATTCGTGGTTAAGAGTGAATTTTCACGAGAAAACGCCGCGTTTAGAAGATAACTAGTATCTAACCAGTACTCTATCTTTTTGACTTGACCGATCCCTGTTTACCAAAACCAAGAAATTAAACCCATTCTAAATTTCAACTGCGCCAAATAAAATTTTTAACATCTGGTCACTGAGGCACTGAACTTTGTTGAGAGGATGCCATCTGAGTCAATCCCATGATAAAAAAATCCATGTATATAAACTTGGAAAGTGTTCAACCAAAGTGAGAAGAAAGATAGTTTAATTTCATTGAACGCTAGAGATATTTATAAAAATATATCATTCGAATTTGACAAACATTCATACATAGATATTGATGTTTTTGGATCTATGAAACAAAGAATGATTACATATAAAAGTAAGCCTAAAGACTATTTTTGTAAATAGTCAATAATGCTGATATAGAATAAATATTCTATCGTCTATTCATTAGTTTGTTATGTTGTTAGGTTGGTTATGAACAATAGTAAGGAAAAATTTGTGGGAGCACTGTTTGCCATGGTGTGGCTTTAATTTTATACTCTACATTTACATAGTTGCTGCAACTTTAGTGCTGATGTGAATGTGTTCTTTTAATCAATCTAAAATATTACCTTTGCATTGAACTTGACATCTAGAAACATGTTGGTGGTTTTTATTTCATGGTGAACCATTCTTATCATTGATCCTTCATGGAGGAATTCAAAGCCTCTAACAATACCCACATATATTTATTCTGTCTAGCTGTCTAGTCCACTTTAAAGAGGTTTTTTTGGCTAATGTATGTAAACCAACAATAAATGATATCTCTTCAATTTAGATGACAATGTTCATGTATTTTCTTAGCAATACGCACAAATTTATCAATTGATGATATAGAATATTCACTAAAAACGTTGTTTTCATCACTATATCGATTATCAATCAAATTTTTAATTAATTTGTTAATAAATTTTATATTTGTCATATACGCATTAAATTGCAAGGTTTTTTATTTTCAAAAAAGTTGTATGATTTCAATTATCAAGAAAATAATTGTCTTGACAAAAAAAATTGTATGATTAATGAATGTGCATAAGCTGTTCGACATAATTTTTCGATGCATTTATGTTTTTTTTGTCAAATACAAGTGCATATCGTGTCATGTTGCGATAATCATTGCTAACTTTATGAAAAGCTATTTTCCTATGATTCCTCTGTGTTTTTTAAAAAGATATGACAAGATACTTTTTGATGCTCGATCTTATAAAAAAATGTGAGAATTTTCAAAAAGAATGATGTGTTGAAGTTTGATTTTCTTAAAGGTTACGTTTTTCAAAATTTGGCAGCAAAAATAGTAAGCATGGAAATAAAAGTGATGTACTTGTTAGGTGTTTTAGAATGTAAAATGATAATATCCACAGATTCATTGAATTTAGCAGATTTGTTCTTCAACATGGCCAAAATAATACTTGGATCAAAATTCTATTACAAAAAATCTATCAGCAAAATGGTTTAAGGATAACTGAATAATATCGTGATAACTTTAAAAGTAAAGATCAATGTTTTTAAGAAATGAAATAATGAAATTAAAAAATCAAAAATAATGAAATAGACGAACGCGAGAAAAGAATTACCCTTTATCTATGGAATTGAAGTAATATATGAAGAATTTGAATGTTGAAATCAAAAGGTGGTTGTCAAAAAGTAACTTTCATTTCAATGATGTTACCAATCTGACTAATCAATTTGTGACACTTGGAGTTTAACTTCACCCCTCTTCTAAATAAAAAGCTACTAACCAAATTCTAAATGAGAGAACTGAGAAAAAAATGGCTGGGAAAACTTTTAAGTAAAGAAGCATTGAATCAACAAACTAGACCGCGCACAATCCTGTTCACTCAAAATCCAATACTCTCGATGAAGTTTTGACAATTAATTATTTAATGTTAAACTAACGAAATCAGTACAGATTTGTTTCCACTTTTTGAAGACTTTATGTTCGCCAAGCAACACGAAGATCATAAGTAATTAGCACATAACATTGTAATAATAATCATACTAATAATTGTTAATATAGAATAATAAAACTATATTGCCTAATGTATAAAATTACATGTATCCTCATGTACCTACAAATCCAAGAAAAAACCGATAGATAACTACAAACCAAGTTAGTATCTCTTTGGATTTGA
Organism: Lepidium aucheri; assembly: GCA_900406435.1. Taxonomy (NCBI): domain Eukaryota; kingdom Viridiplantae; phylum Streptophyta; class Magnoliopsida; order Brassicales; family Brassicaceae; genus Lepidium; species Lepidium aucheri. The sequence goes on along the minus strand of OVBA01000947.1, from coordinate 14,886 downwards.
CCGATCCGGTTTACCAAACCAAGAAATCCATGTATACCAACTTAGAAAGTTTTTTTTGCACAAAACTCTTTTAATAAAATTGCTATTTTTGTTTTTTTATAAATATTAGAAGGTGCTGTAGGCTGCAAATCTTTCAATCCTTGATGTACACAACTCTAATAAAACGCAATGCAATGGGCCACTATAATTTTGCTTACATACAACATAAAATTATATAAAACCCTATTGGCTAATGTATCACTTCTCTAACGTAACCGGCACGGCATGATTAGAAGACAAAAAAAACGGTGGCTTGAAGCGCAAGTATTAACCAAGCAAAATGATTCTGGATGGAAGACTAAAGCTTCGTGTAATTTCATTTATTAACTTATATTGTTTTCCATTAATATTGATAATGTGATTGGTTGCATAACAGATCGTACATAAACGGTTATAATGGAGTCGAATCCTTCTCCATTTACTCTACGGTCTAGAAAAAACAATGGACTCAGGACTAAGAGGGTACAGATCGTAAGCAGATTCACAGGACGAATTAGTAACCAGAAAATCTGAAGTCAAAGATGATGAACCCATCTCCGAATATCGCTGAAACCTCAAATCATCACCGTACAATCCAGGGTCTGAGATGATCTGCTCTATCTCAGTCTCTCCTTCAAGCATCTTCACAACTTCCGACATGTTTGGTCTTAATGTTGGAGACTTGTTGGAACATAAAAGTGAAACCTTTATCATTCTCTCTGCCTCCATCACATCGAACTTTCCTTCCAGCCTAGGATCCAGAATCTTTGCGAAAGCCCCTTTCTTCTGCAGTACAAACGCCTGAAATTGAAAATCAAGAGCCAATGTTGAAGTAGGGCTGGGCATAATACCCGAAATCCGACCCGAACATGATCCGAAATACCCGAAATCGAACCGAGTGAAAACTTACAAAATACATGAACGGGTTTTAGATCACAAGAATATGGGTATCCGAACCCGATCGGGTAAAACCTGAAATCCGATCGGGTAAAACCCGAAACCCGAACGGGTACCCGAAATACCCGAAATATATAATCTACGTAAAATAATTATTTATATATATATACATTTAATTACACAAATATAAGAAATTTTAACTATAAGTCTATATATATTATTCATTTTAGAATCGAAATAACAAAAAAAACTTGAATATAAAATTTTTAAATTAAATTATGGTTTTTTAAAAAAATTTTGTAGTTTATTTGAATTTTTTTTAAATAAAATATTAATTAAAAATACGGATATCCGAACCCGACCCGAACCCGAATCAAACTCGACCCGAAATAGAGTATTTGTAAAAACCAAACCCGACCCGAACCGAAATTAAATACCGAACCCGACCCGAACCCGCAAAATACCCGATTGAGTCTTATATGGGTAAACCCGAAATATCCTAAATCCGAAATACCCCACCCGATCGGGTACGGGTCCGAATGCCCAGGCCTAGTTGAAGTATCCAACTGAAAGAAAGCTGAAAATTCTTTGGAATTGGTTTGGTGTGTACCCAGTCTAGAAGGCCAACGCAACATTCGTTATCTGGAGTGTAATTTGCATTGCTCTTTCCACTAACGATCTCCATTGCCACCACACCGAAGCTGTAAACATCTGCCTTCTCTGTTAGGTGACCTCTCATTACGTATTCAGGAGCCATATATCCTCTGCAATCACAACAAGATTGGACTTTCGTTGTTCATCTTTTTGAAAACTTATATATTACCATAGTTGTGTTGTATATGACTGATTATAAGACTGACATTGTTCCTGCAACTCTGGTGGTAATGTGGCTCATCTCGTTCTCATGAAGCCTAGCTAACCCGAAATCCGAGATCTTTGAGTTCAGATCCTTGTCTAGTAGAATATTTGTCCCTTTTATGTCTCGGTGAATGATCTTAACCGCTGAATCTTCATGAAGAAACGCAAGCCCTCTTGCTATTCCCAAGCATATTTTGTATCTTGTACTCCATTCTAGTTTTACACCGCTTCTTCCTGCACGCAACAGTGACAAGAGAAGAATAAATCTCCATGCAGGTAAGGATTCAATAAAGGGATTTGGTCCTGTCATCTACCAAATAATGCATCAGCAAGACAATTGTTCTCCATGTACTCATAAACAAGAAGCAGCTGGTTTTTCTCGACGCAGCATCCATAAAGCTTCACAAGATTCGGGTGCTGTAGACAAGCGATCACTCCGATCTCGTTTACAAACTCCTTGTTGCCTTGACATGATTTGGAAGATAGCTTCTTCACCGCAATCAACGTTCCATTTGGTAATTTCCCCTGCATTTTCAGATTTCTAGCTATAACATCAACCTTAATGTAAAAATACTAGCATATGTTTCTAGAGTTTGGAAAGTATTTTGCACCTTATAAACAGATCCAAAGCCGCCTTCTCCAATTTTGTTTGAGGGATTAAAATCGCCAGTCGCAACTTTTAGTTGACTCAAACTGAAGGAACCTATTACCAGATAAATTGGCTTGAGCTCTTCTTTGCTTAAAAGACCTGACATTAATACTTTAAACTGATGTTACCTCTTTTGACTGCATTCTCATTGTTAATACATTTTCTCCAACAGAACGCACTAAGAATCAAGAAAGCAAGAGAGACTATCACAGCTGATATGCCAATAATGAGGGCATATTTTTTTGGTTTGTGTTCTTCTGTAACTGGACGAATCTGCACCGGAACTGAAGCTTCACAGAAGCAGAAAAAGAGAAAAACTGATTCATAGACAGATATATATAAAAGGTAGAAGAAAAAAGGACTCAAATACTTGAAAACTTTTCTTCTTACCGCCACATTCAGATTCTGAACCTGATAAAACAAGAACAACAAAAGAATTAGGATTGAGGTAAACTTGATATTTTCTATTACAGAGTTTTTACTTACTTGGACAGACTGAGATTGCAGAGATGAGAGAGCCATAATTCCCTCTTTTAGGAATGATAGTCGTGCCTTTCCCTGCCCAGTAAAGCCGTATCTCTAAAGTGTTATCAGTCACAGTTGTGTTCACTTCTTTTATAACTTCTTTATGAGTTCCATTAGCTTCCACTCTGATGTTGAAATCCTCCCAAACCAACTTCCCCTGAACAGATCAATTCAGACTTGAAATAATTAGCTAAATATGCTGAAAAAGAGTTCCAGAAAGAGTTCACAGATATAGGCTATATGTACCTGAACGTATATGTTGAAAAACCGAGTTGCTAGTCTAGAGTTTGGTTCCTCATCTGAGAACTGAATCTCCGCAAAATGGAGTTTCACATTGTAGCTTCCATTTTCAAAACAAAACGCAAAGTAAGCCAAAGTCAAGGGAGAACGCCGAGCATTCTGGTAAAGCTCAGGATATTTTGCTGAGACTACAGATTCTGATGAAATTGTATATGTATCTTCTGTTATTGCATCATCCATAAAGTCACCAGTATTGCTGAATCCCCAGTTTCTACCATGATAGTTTGTAGCTGATCCCGTAAAAGCATAGTCATCACCCTCATATAGAAACTTTCCTCGAGAGTTTTTAATGGTTACATTAGGTCCCCCACAGTTTATATGCAGCGACTTTATATCTGCAGAAGGTAAAGCTCATTAAGATCATATTCAAAAACTTGTAAAACACTAATCCAGAAAAAAACTTACAGTTTTGACATCGGTTTATTGAGGAACACGGGAGAATTCTGGTTCTGTATCAAGAAGTATTGAATTAGTAGCAGTGTAAACAGTGACCTGTAACTGATAAAGACTGGTAAAAACAAAGATTCTTACAGACTATTTTGGGAACGCGAGCTCTCATATGTGTTTACGTTACTGCATCAAAACATACTCGTTTTAAGCAAGATTTCAGAAGATTTTTAACAAAACAGTACTTAAAGAATAACAATAAAAGAACATACTTCCTCTCCTCGCAGCTTGGAGACCATGTGAAGTTATTGTAAGAAAGATCACTGCAGATATGTTTATACATTCATAAACGAAAAAAATCAAAAGATGAAATAAGTTTAGCATTAATAAATATCAGAGAAGGTGATATCAGCTATACATATTGGTGCTTGCAGTAAGGAAAGATCCTGATTCAACTTTCCCTGACAACATATTTCCTGTCAGATATCTGAAACAAAAGGAGATAAGTTCAAAGTTTTTACTTGGTTCTGTAAAATGTTTTATTCATTTAACACTATGGAACATACGTATATTTTGGAGCACGTGCGTCTGCTGGTATCTCTCCAGTCAGTCTATTAAAAGAAAGGTCACTGCACAGAAAAGCAGAAAGAATCATAGTCAAAATATTAGATTGTGTGTCTCGTTTAACATATATTCAATGAAACTTACAGAGTCATGATATTGGGAAGATCCCAGAGACTGAATGGGATTGGTCCTCTTAAGTTCATGTTTCTGAGAACCCTGAAAAGTTGTAACAGAATTAATCTTGAATGTTACAACACATGTGTTAGACCAGAAGGCCTTATCTTATGTCTGGTACAGAGATATAATTATATTTTTTGACACACTACATACAGAAATTTCAGGACTTTGCTAGTTATGAGAGGAACTTGTCCCAATCCGGTAGTTATGTCACTGATCCTCCTGCATTGAAAGAAATGGCTACCTTTTAGATTCAAGAAGAGAAATATGCTTCTGTGATCTAATAGATGAGTGAGAATACTTACAGGTCAAACAAATTCTCTAGACGAAAAATAGACTGTGGAATAGGTTCTGTTAAGCCACTTGCGTAGAGATGTCTGATTGAATATAGGCACAAATCAGAAAGACGTTGTAACTCACTGTAATAACTTAGAGTTTCTTGGCTTACAGTCTTTGAAGTTTTGAGAAGTTTCCAATAAACTCAGGAATGGATCCGTTAAGGCGATTATCACTCAAACGGCTGCAAACAAATACAATGAAGAAGTATTATGCATTATAACTATACTGAACACAGTTAAACACTGACCATCTTATGTAGAAAACAAAACTTATCATACAGATCACTAAGACTTTTTAGTCTTGCAAATGTCTTGGGTACGCTTCCAACTAATTGGTTAGAACAAAGTGATCTGGGAGAATCAGGAAAACCAAAACATGGTAAAATTATCATGTTTGATAGAATCACTTAACTTTTTTTATCATGAAATTTAACATAGATTATGATTAACAGATTCTTGCTTACAAGCTTTTTAGGTTGACCAGGTTGCCAAGTTCCTTAGGAATCAATCCAGAGAATTGATTGGCTTCAAGATTTCTGAAATCATTCAAACAAAGAAAAAGACTTTTAGTATCTCATTTTAAAAGAATCAAACTTTACATGTGATCTCATAAGATGAATAAAGAAAACATACAAATCAGTGAGATTAATAAATTTTCCCAGTCCTTTGGGAATTTCTCCTGATAAGCGATTCGCACAAACAGAGCTGCAGAAGCATTTCAGGTAAAAACTTCAATAACACTTCTTATTTAACAAACAAGAAACTTGAAATGAAGGACTTACATAGATTTTAAGTATTGCAGTGAAGCCCATTCCATAGGAATTGATCCAGAAAGATAATTACGGCACAAGTCACTGTACAAACGAGCAAAAAAGTTTGGAGTTCATTATGTTTACTTCAAGTACAACAACATCTAAAACAGAGGAAACCAAACACAAAGAATCCCTCTCACATCGATTCAAGATACTGAAGCCTGGAAATTTCTGGTGGAAGTCTACCCGGAAGACTGAATGTCTTAAGGATACTGCACATGAAGCAACAATAGTTTTATGGAAACGATCAAAGTATAACATAACCGAAATAAAACGGCTAATTTCTTACAAGTGTGTGATATGACAAGTGTTGTTGTTATTAAAACCACAGTCGCATTTGATTGTACTGTTTTGTCCTTCCTTGAGAACAACATCATGAGTTATTATCAGAGTCTTTGAGAGGCATGGATCTTCACTTAGGTTCAATTGTTGCACACCGAATGTTGACGCAATATCCTTAAGCGCTTCCACTGTACAAAGACATAGAAATCAGAAACAGAAACAAATCTAGCTCAAGTACATAAAAGAGAAAGCATTTTGTTAGGTGATATATGATGTACTAAAACCACTAAACCTTCATCTGGGTGCAGAGAAGGAGAAGCAGATACTGTAGAGACCAAGTAGATAAGTGTAAGAAAAAAGAGTAGATAGCTAAGATATTGGCTTTCCGACATGATTAGTGAGCTTGTAAGTTGTAGACATGAAAGGTTAGGTGCAAGTGATCTATATATGACTTGGAAAAACTACATAATTTTTAAAGAAAATAACTTAAAACTTTTTATATATTAAAAGTTAAATATGTATGTATAATTGTATATATAGAAAATTGTAGAAGATGTGAAGAGTCATGTGAAATGAAGTTTGACTAAGCTGGGATTAAGAGTTTACACATGGGGTCTTTTGCTTGTTAAATGGAGCACTTTTGCTAATTACAACCGATTCCCTTTGGTTTTGATTATTTACAGTATTAGGAGAACTATTCAAATGGAGATTTTCAGCCTTTTGCATTAACATTTGATTAGTAGAGATACTAGAAGACCACATCTAAAACTAGTAAGACTTCATTTGTCTCACCACTTTCTGAAAAACCATTCCATAAACAATTCTAACTTTAAATTTTGAGACACAATCTGAATGTTTTGGCTAGATTTGTCACAATTGCAAAATAGATGGGTTAGTCAGTTGTGTACCATTAATTTTGATTGGATTTGACATGAAATTAATTATGTTGAACACTTGAACAAGTTGGCTTATTTTGTTCAATTTTTAACTAACCTTCTTGTTAGTTCACTTCTACTTTCCGTTGATCCAAGAACTACTTGGAATACATTAAGTTTGCTCCATATAAAATTCGTTGACTGTCTCTAAAAGTATAATACAAATAGGTAATACAGTACACTACTACTATACGGACTTGAGTCAACATTGTTGTTCAGTCAAATCGTCCTTTGCAAAAGAGTATTTTAGACAATAGTTGCATAGATGAAGCTGTTTCTTAAAGATTACATTGTGAATAGTCAAAATGAAGAAATTGTATTGTTTGCGTACACATCATTTCACAAATCTAGCCTATCAAAGACTACAACAATATTATAGTCTTAATAATTGTTTTAGTAAATTGGATGATCTTAGACCAAAGATATCACTGTCATAAATCAGTTTTTACTTTATGTGGAATTTAGAGGCTTGAAAAGTATGACTTCTCTATCCCCAACTATTAGAAGCCTCATTACAGAATTGAGAAATTACTGTGGATAACTAATCGTTGAATAAAGTCAAAAGCACTTTACAAAATCAATAGTAAGATAATTTTACAGAAGGGAAAAAGAGAGAGGAAAAGAATTGGAAATTTCTTCAAGTCCTTGACTCTTCTGTGTTTCTTTCTTGAAACACCTGTCCAGCCCCAGAAGCAGAAGAAGTAGAAAAAGGCGGATAACTTTTAACAGAACTCTGCGTCTTACTGTTGTTCTCCATGTCCATCTTTATATCTTTAAAAGCCTTAAACCTTATATCCCCTGAAATCTTGCTTGTTCCTAGGATTGGTTCTGGCACCGGACAGACACCTTCGAGCATAGCAACGACCTCTGACATTATCGGACGATCTGTTGCAGATGCGCTCGTGCACACGAGAGCCACTTTTAGTACTCTCTCTGCTTCTTGTATGTTCACTTCAGGCCTCAATCTCTCATCCACCACTTGCATCAACTGTTCTGATTCTAGGCACTCGTGAGCCTGTAGATACAGAATCAAGAAGGATTATTTCAGTAGACCACTTTTTGGTTTCAAATGTTTTCAATCAATGAGAACTTGGGATCAAGATTATAGTCTACCCATTCCAAAAGGCAGACAGAATCCCCTGCCGCCATGAACCTGCTGTTGGTTACGCCAGCGACTATCTCTAGAACCAAAACGCCGAAGCTGTAAACATCTGCTTTGAAACTTAGGTAACCCCACAGTGCATATTCTGGTGCCATATATCCTCTGCAGAGGTTCACATGATTCTTCTGGTTAACAAACAAACGTAATTGTAAAGTAAAAACATCAAAATAGAACGGTCGTAGGACTCACATAGTCCCAGCGACTTTGGTGCTGACGTGTGTTTTCTCCTCTTCGTCAAGCCTTGCCAAACCGAAATCAGATATCTTGGGAGTTAGATTCTTGTCCAATAGAATATTTGTGGGCTTGATGTCTCTGTGTACAAATTTCAACGGTGATTCCTCATGGAGAAACGCGAGACCCTTTGCAATCCCGCAGCAAATGTTGAACCTAGTAGGCCAGTCCAGTGGAATTTGTGTAGCTTTTGTACCTAAGCGTTGCAAAACAAACACATTTTCTTTAGAGCTGAAGCATCATTAAAAGGTTTTCGTTCGCAATAGGTGAAGGTGAAAATTATAGTAAAAAAACTCACTGAATAACGCGCTTGATAAACTGTTATTTTCCATGTATTCATACACCAGCAATAGCTGAGCTCGCTCAACACAGAAGCCATGAAGCTTCACAAGATTTGGATGTTGAAGACAAGAAATTGCTCCTATCTCATTTAGAAATTCTCGATTCCCTTGTCTCGATTTAGATGAGAGCTGCTTAACTGCTACAACTCTCCCATCTGCTAATACACCCTGCAAATGATATTTTATATCGGAATGAACTGCATTAGAGCTTTAATTTCTTTATATACCAAGAATGATCTCCTCCCCTAATCTTTTACCTTAAATACAGGACCAAAACCACCTTCTCCGATCTTGTTACTTGGATTGAAGTCATCTGTTGCAAGTTTGATTTGCCTTAATGTAAAAGTTCCAGAAGGCAATCCTTCATACGAACCTGTGGGAAAAAGTCAGAGTCAATAAACAAGGAAACACTTCCTTTTACTTTTTTCCTAACTTGCTTATATCAACAATGTTTCATTTTTTTATCAAATGAGCATAACCACGCTTCTTAGACTTAGACTTCATAACAAGGCTCTAATATATATCAACTCCACGTCAAATGGGAAAAAGAAAAAGAAGTAATGATGGATCACCTTTGCGTCGCTGAAAGCATATTCGAAGGCAGCCACACCACCACAAAATTCCTAATATAAAGATAATAAGACATGGGACTCCAACTCCAACAGCAATATATGCTCCCTGGCTCTTTCCATTTCCCGGATGTGAGCATGGCTTAGAATCTACACACAGAAGTTACTGGTGTTAAGAAATTGCATACAATGCGCACATCCAATGGGATTTTGAGATAATAAGAAAGCTACCTGAAACTACGGAAATAGCTGAAATGAGAGGACCATAAACCCCTCTATTAGGAATCCTGGTAGTTCCTTTACCAGCCCAACTCAACCGGATAGTTAAAAAGTGGTTTGTCACATCCGCAGTAAATGGTTTGGTTATAGGAATTTGAGCTCCTTTTGCTTCATCCATGATATTGAAGTCCTTTGCCACTAGTTTTTCCTGCGGAATACAGAGCTTAAGGAAAGAAAAAAAAAAAAAAAAAGAGTAATTGCATTCAAAGCAGCGTTACTTTCATCAGCAAGGGCAAAGGCTGACCTGAATGTAAATATCAAACAAACGCCTCCCAAGCCGGCTATAGTTTTCATCATTGGTGAAGCGCAACTCAGCAAAGTCCAGATTTATGGTGTAGTTTCCATTTTCTAAGCAGGCATGGAAGTAAGTAAGAGATACTGGAGCTATTCGTGCTGATTTGTATATATCAGACAGGTTAGATGTCGGGGCAAACGTGGTGAATCTTGTATTTTGGTAATTGTAGTCGTCCATGAAGTCCCCTGTACTGCTAAATCCCCAATTAGCATTATGCTTCAGATAATACTTAGCAGCCCCACCTTCGACCTCTCCATCTCCTTCATATAAAACTTTTCCTTTTTTCTCTTGTACATCTGTATCGCTTCCACCACAATTCACATGCAAGCAGCTAGCATCTGCCAGAAAAACCAAGCAGCGAGAATAATTGAGTGAGCTTTCCACATCACTATGTCTATTTTATGATGATAACAAGACAGGAAATAACGATACTGACGTGGGACTATAGTAGAGGAAAACTTTAGCTAGTGGTTTCAGATGTGAGACTATTGTTAAACGATCAGTCATCTCTCACTCGATGAGATTGTGGTTTTATTATTTGGTGACACGATCATGCGTAATTTACTAACTGGTGACATATTTTTATTGACAGATTAATTCACAGTTAAGTAGGTAAGTATAGTTACATCGAGGGCATTTGAAATCCTTGATGCACGGCAGAAAGTTGCTCCTACAAAAACATCAATTGGGAGTTGTATCCATATCAATAGCGGGATAATTTGTTCCAACATTAACAAACGTTTCAGCGGAAAGAAAGGACCTTACGAGTTTTTTGTAGAAGTGCTGTTAAACAAGTTTAGATTCAGATTCCTAAACAAGAAAAATCGGATAAATTATTAGTCAAAAGTTCCAGTTCTACCAACCAAAAACGTAAAAACAAAATCATAAAAGAAACTCAACATGACAATATCCTCACATGTTTGGCCGACAAGACCTACTTTCAGGACTCTGCCACTTGAGATTGTTATATGAAAGATCTCTGCATCAACAAGTGAATTGACATCAAAATGGAGATGCAACGCAAGACAAAACTTGGATTCATAGAGTTCTGAGACCGAATTGTTAAAGGCAATTTGCAAACTCCAGAACTATACATACATAGTCATTCCATCCCTTAGTAATTCATCAGGAGCATCTCCCTCGAGCATATTTCCAGCCAAAATTCTACAAAGAACAGTCAACTAATAAGTCCACTCAAAGTAAAATAAAACACTTAACATATATGATGGAATAATACTTTCACTTACATAAACCGTACTTTGTCAGCCTGCACAAACGATGGAATTTCCCCAACCAACTTGTTAAAACTCAAATCCCTATTCACCGACACAAAAAAAGTTAATCGATCCTGTCATTGATTCATACCTACACTTTAGTTTTACTTTGAATTCATAATTCTTCGGTGGAATATCAACTAATAGTCTGAAACAGAGTTTGATGAAAGCCACTACTGAGACATGCTTACAGTGTCTCCAAATCCTTCAGATTTGAAAGATAATCAGGAATTTGTCCAGAAATGTTACAATTCTTCAATATCCTACAATGTAAAATATATCAAATTAAATAATATATACAAAATTGATAGATGAAACAGCTTCAAGATGGCATATAACAGTACAAACTTACAGTTTATTTAAACCTGTCATGTTTTTCAACGAAGGGAATGGCTGGGATGGTCCAACTATATCACTGATCCTCCTAGAAACAATAGGTCATTGTAATAAAATCATCATCTACATTACCATAAATGAAAACTAATACTGTTTATGGAGAAAAGGAAAATGAATGTCATAAAAATTGTGTCTACTCACACATCAGAAAGATTGTTCAAAGATGATATGACTGATGGGATCGGACCAGTGAGACCAGATGCAATCATTTCACTACAAGCAATGAAACGTTGCTATCAGCAAGTGCTAAGAAATAATACAAGAGTTTATTTATTATAGGATTTTACAGTCTCATGAGTTGCTTCCAATTTTGTAAGTAACCAGGTATTTTTCCACTGAGACCGAGATCGTTAATCCTGCTGCATTGTGCAAAACCAAGCAGTATTAGGACAAAGGAGACCACCATAATAAGTATGCAAGTTAGGGGGGGAAAAGAATAAAAGCTTACAAATCTGTCATATTCAGTAGTCTAGAAAATGAATGTGGCAAATTTCCCGTCAATTTGTTGGAAGAAAGCATCCTATAAGAAATAACCCACCAGAGAATCTCATTCATCAGAAACACACCACACACTAAAACATTGTCACAATAAATGTAAAATAGAAACAGAAAGGGAATCAGAAAGTCTCACAGTGTTTTCAAGTTGACTAAGTTCCCAAGCTCCTGAGGAATAGTTCCAGAAAATCCATTTGACTCGAGATTCCTATACAAGAGTAGCAAACATACTATAACAGCACTCCCATAGAGAATGCTCTAAAAAAGCTTTTTCAAACAAGAAGTGCTCTGAAGTATTCAACTTGTTAAGCAAAGCATAAAACATGATGATCTAAATGATTTCCCCTTCAGGAAAGCCACATAGTGAGACCAAGCAGTGCAAGTTTCAAGAGGTAAAAGGAGTAATATTTCCACCAACTAAGCTTAACGGATAGTTACGACCTGAACTTTCCAAATTAAATAAACACCAAACCAATATCCATACCAAACAAGATTGACTGATGCTCGAAACTTACAAGAACGTTAGAGTAGTAGCATTTCCAAACTCTTTTGGAATTTCCCCTGACAACCGATTCACAAGAAGAGAGCTGCAGAAACACTTGATTACTGTAAAAGAGAATTTAGACACTTAATCCAAAACATAAAAGGGAATATTCTTACATAAGTGTTAAATTTGAAAAAGCCCATTGACGTGGTAAGGTCCCATTGAGGTAGTTGTAGGCCAAGTCTCTACAATATAGCAAGAAAGGGTGGTCAAACTTAGCAGCTTCCTTCTGTCATAATTGGTCGAGTCTAAATAGACGTTGAGGTACTTTTATGAAAGTACTTACATCTCCCGAAGGTAGGGAAGCTTAAATATTTGAGGAAGAGTTCCTGGAAGATTATGCTCTTTGAATTCACTAAAGAACAAGTCAAAGACCAATAACAGATTCATATTAAAAAAAATTTGTGAAGGCAAGTTACTAATTACAATATAGAAAGGCTAGCTCAAAGTAGATACTTATTGTATAAAGATTTCATGTTGTCAACAGTTTCAAGGCTGATTAGGTAAACTATTATTCTCCTTTGCTAGTTAGCCAAATCGGAACATGTCACCACCAAATTTTGATATGATGCATATGAAACAACTAAGACGAAGATGAAACAAAATTTAAATCAAGGCAAATGGCTCATAAGTAAAATATCATCAAGCTAACTGACTTTAGCAGCTGTAAAGAGGAACCTAGAGTTTCTACATAGCAAATATCACTAATCAAAAGTGCATAAACAAACATAAATATCTATAATGGATGTCAGAAAAGTCTTACATTTTCACAACATGACAGTCGGTGTCGTTTGTGGGACTGCATTCACAACCTATTTCTTGCGTAGCTGTTGAAGGAGGTGTTTCAGTTAACCCCACCCTTTGAACCTTACAATTTTCAGCATCGAATTCCCAGTATCTCGAGCCCAATGTGGTAGCGATTTCCTGCAGAGCATCGACTGAAAGGCAGGCACAGAAGCAAACAACATAACATTTATATATATCAGTGAGCAAGAACATAATTTATACTCTTGGCCTTAACAATGAGTCCAACAATCATTAATCTAAAGCAAGAAAAACTGACTGAATATGTCATCATCATGTCAAACTGCCTTCATAAAGAGGAATTGCATTGCTCAAGGATATTCAATGGTCAAATCGGATTTTTAAAATCCAAATCAATGAAAAAGATGACTAAGTGACCTAATCACCCAATCTTGCAGAATTTGGACTAAATAATTTTAATTAAAAAAAAAACGTCATCAGAAAATTTCGGTTACCAATCAGAAAATCCCAATTCCAACAGATAATGATAAATGAAAACCCAAAAGAGGAAACTGTGCGAATAAAACATTGAGACGTAAACTCTGCAATAATAAAATCTATAAACCCAGAATCCAAAAAAGGAAAGGGAAACGATAAACTGAACAAAATTTTGATAGAAACTCAGAAAGGAACTAACTTGAAACTAACCTTCTTCTTGCGGTAATTTGACAGCATTTATGGTGTAAAATTCAAAGCAAATGAACAAAAAAACAGAAAAGAAGTTAAATTGTTTCTTCTTCTTCTTCGTTTTCTCGGTCAACATTTGATAAAGAGATCCAACCAAAACGAAAAAAATATTTGGGGAAAGAAGAGACGTAAATCAGTGTCTTAAAGAAAATAATAAATCGACAGAGAAGCTCTGAGATTTCTGGGTTTTTAAGCAAGTGTGATGATAATTAGTGGAACTAGTAGCATTATAACAAATCTACATATAAGTTACGAACAGTGGTTTTTTTTCCTCCCTTTGTTTTTCTGGTTTTTTCTTTGCCTTTCTACTTTAACTTCTAGTCAAAAAGATATGCTTACACAAGTTACAATAATATTATGGACTATTATTAGTCAACTTTAAATCTTCGTAGACGAATAAAACCAAAGAAAAATAGTACAAATGATAAAATGACATGTTGGAGAAAAAGAAAGAGTATTACACAATTAATATTAGTCATTACTACAATATTTAATAAATATTGTGGTGTTTTCAGTTTGATGATTATGTTATAATGATTAAGCTAATGATTCAATCATTAGAATTTCGATATTTTTTCAATTGATTAAGAAAAATTATTTTAGAGCATAATTAGGTATAGATCGGTTCTAGTCGATTTAATTATTTTGAAAAATATATATATTTAATAAATTTATTGATAGTATTATATTTTTTTAAGAGTTAAATTTTTAATGTGATATAAATAAAATATTTTCCAAATAAATATTTTCATGTTTGTTATATATAATTCAGGTATTCAACCATAAACTACAAATTAATTTTCTATCTCTTATATAATAAAAGCATAACATTAACTTAAATACCGTGTTATATTGTCTGTTTTGGACTAGGTTGTATTGTTACTAGAAAATATTATCACATAATATTTGTCACNACAATTATATTCTAATAAGATTCTATAACTAATTAATTAATTATTATTATCTAGATTAAATATTATTAATTAATTAATTATAACCCTACGAGATTATCATAGTTATATCTTTATCCTAATCGATATTTATTAAAAACAATCCTCCTAATCCTA
>OVBA01000946.1:9456-52177 GCA_900406435.1 Lepidium aucheri | reverse complement strand
AAAAACAACCTAAAATGATACTCTAAAACCATTAAAAATCACACTCATCACCTCTCTCGGTTGCAAAAAGACTAGGATTCATAAATTTCAAAGCATGAAAGATCTCATTGATACTTGATGATCGGTCTAAGAGGATACCACATGGAATGCTTGAAGATATACCGGTTAATAAGGGAGGAGTGGAAATTCCGACCAGGTTTTGTTGTGCTCGAAATGGATCAAGAACTAAAAGACCCTTTGCTCTTTGGTAGGCCTTTCCTAGCTACAGCTAGAGCTTTGATTGATTTGAGAAATAGAACAATAGAGCTGAATTTGGGCAAAAATATTAAAATAAAATTCCACATTAATGATGTTTTGAGGAAACCCACCATTGAGAATCAAGCGTTCTGGATCCAAGAGATAGATGATCTAAGAGACGAGCTGCTCAAGAAATTACTTACAAAGGATCATTTAGAAATCGCGTTGACCACACCGATTCAAGATGAGTATTTGCGGATCAAAGCTGAGTTTTATAGGAAGCTTTTGGATGCTCATCAACTAGCAAGAAGCTCAATTGTAATTGAGGAGCTGGTAGACTTGGATACTAAGAGTGAACAAGCAGTCAAGAGGATCCCAAGTCATTTGGAAAAAGGAATCACCGAATCTGCTAGGCACTCGGTCATGTACCTCACAGCAGACAACACCGAGGGAACCTTAAAACAGTTCAAGATGATTGGTCTGAACTTAAGGCACCAAAAGTGGAAATGAAAACGCTTCCCGCTGGGCTAAGGTACGCTTTCTTAGGCTCCAACTCTATATATCCTGTGATTGTTAATGATGCTTTGAATGATGAAGAACTTGATATGTTGTTGACTGAAATTAAACGCTTTAGAAGAGCTATAGGTTATTCACTTGAAGACATTAAAGGAATCTCACCTAGCTTTTGCATGCATAGAATTCACTTAGAAGATGAGTCTCACTCTAGCATAGAGCCCCAAAGAAGGTTGAACCCAAATCTTAAAGAGATAGTAAAAAAGGAAATCCTCAAGTTGCTTGATGTGGATGTAACCTATCCCATCTCCGATAGCAAATGGGTATCCCCTGTTCATTGTGTTCCCAAAAAGGGAGGTATCAATGTGGTTAAGAATTATAAAAATGAAATGATACCAACTAGAACCATTACGGGGCATAGGATGTGTATAGACTATAGGAAACTCATCTACTAGGAAAAATCATTTTCCATTGCCTTTCATTGATCAAATGGTGGAACGTCTAGCTAACCACATGTATTATTGCTTTCTAGACGGGTATAGTGATTTCTTTCAAATCCCTATACACCCAGATGATCAAGAGAAAACAACCTTTACTTGTCCTTACGGCACTTTTGGTTATAAACGAATGCCATTTGGTCTTTGCAGTGCTCCTGCTACTTTCTAGTGTTGCATGATATCTATATTTTCAAATTTAATCGAGGAGATGGTGGAAGTCTTCATGGATGACTTCTCCGTCTATGACTCCTCCTTCTCCTCTTGTTTGTCAAATTTGTGCAGGGTATTAAGCACGTGCGTAGAGACCAACTTGGTGCTAAATTGGGAGAAATGCCACTTCATGGTCAAGGAAGGGATTGTTTTGGGGCACAAGATTTCCGAGAAGGGTATTGAGGTTGATAAAGCCAAGATAGATGTAATGGTTCAGTTACAGCCTCAAAAGAGGGTAAAGGACATTAGAAGCTTCTTGGGTCATGCCGGGTTCTATAGGAGGTTAATCAAAGACTTCTCAAAGATAGATGGACCGCTCACTCTCCTATTATGCAAAAAGGCAAAGTTCTTATTTGATGATGAGTGCATGGAAGCATTTAAGACTATCAAGCCAGCACTCATTTCAGCACCCATTTTCCAAGGACTCGACTGGACTTTACCATTCGAGATCATGTGTGATGCTAGTGACTATGCAGCATGAGCGGTCCTTAGGCAAAAGAAGGATAAATAGTTGAATGTCATCTACTATGCGAGTAGGACACTCGATGACACTCAAATCAAGTATGCAACAACCAAAAGGAACTGCTAGTTGTAGGCTTTGCATTTGAGAAATTCAGGTCATACCTAGTCGGTTCCAAGGTCATCGTCCACACTGACCACGCGGCCTTGAAGTACCTTATAAAGAAGAAAGATGCCAAGCCAAGGCTTCTTAGATGGATACTTCTTCTCCAAGAATTTGACATAGAGATTGTAGATAAACCAGGGGTAGAGAACAGTGTAGTTGACCACTTATCAAGGATGAGGGTAGAGGATCTGGTCCCAATAAATGATTCCATGCCGGAAGAACAGCTGATGGCCCTGAAGACAGCCGGACAGGAACCTGAGGATCCTGCCTCGCGTTTCTCCCTCGAGGTAGTTAACCCTGAGGAACATCAGGATAACCTCGATGATGAGTTTCCACAAAGAAAAAGGTTTGTTGGGTCTGTACTCCCTTGGTATGTTGATTTGGTGAATTATCTAATGGTAGGAGAAATACCTACAAGTCTTGAAGGGTATCAAAAGAAGAAGTTCATTAGAGATGTCAACCACTACTTTTGGGATGAGCCGTATTTGTACAAGAGAGGATCAGTTGGTGTGTTTAGATGATGTATGGCTGAAGAAGAAGTACAAGGACTGTTGGAACACTGCCATGGGTCTACATATGGAGGATATTTCGCATCTTTCAAGACAGTTCAGAAAATTTTGCAAGCAGGTTTTTGGTGCCCTACGATGTTTAAGGATGCTCAAGTCTTTATATCAAAGTGTGATCCTTGTCAAAGAATAGGGAACATTGGGAAGCGTAACGAGATGCCTCAAAGACCAATCTTTCACATTGAAGTATTTGATTGTTTGGGAATAGACTTCATGGGACCCTTTAATCCGCCATCACACGGAAATACTTACATCTTGGTGGCCGTTCATTATGTCTCAAAATGGGTGGAAGCGGTAGCATGCCCAAAGAATGATGCAAAAGTTCTCATAAAGCTGTTTAAGACCGTCATCTTTCCTAGATTTGGAGTTCCACGAGTTGTGATTAGTGATGGAGGATCGCACTTCATTAATAAAGCGTTCAAGAGTTTGCTTAAGAAGTATGGAGTGAAGCACAAAGTAGCCACACCCTATCACCCTCAAACTAGTGGGCAAGTTGAAGTCTCAAATAAGCAGATTAAAATCATACTCACAAGGATAGTTTGTGCTTCCAAGAAAGATTGGGCAGCTAAGCTTGATGATACACTTTGGGCATATAGAACCGCCTATAAGACACCAATCGAGAGGAAACCGTTTCAGTTATTATATGGGAAATCATGTCATCTTCTTGTATAGATTGAGTACAAGGAAATATGGGCTATAAGGTTACTAAACTTTGAGCTCAAAACAGCCCAAGAGAAGAGGATAGTCGACATGCAAGAGGTGGAGCAAATAAGGATCGATGTCTATGAGAGTTCTAAAATCTACAAGGAAAGAACAAAAACTCTTCACGACGAGAAAATAGCACGAAAGGTAAACTCAGCTGGAGATCACATGCTCTTATTCAATTCAAGGCTCAAGTTGTTTCCCGGGAAGTTGAAGTCAAGGTGGACCGGTCCGTTTGAAGTTAAAGAGGTTCTACTCTTAGGAGCAATCACTCTAATCAACAAAAGAGGGGAATCGTTCACAGTTAATGGACAAAGGGTTAAGCCTTACTTGGCAACCGAAGAAATCCCGGAGAGGATTGTGGCAGTCCTCGATGAACCCATTCTACTCTGAATGAGGGAATAATCAAGCTTGAGATTATAAAAAGCTCACTTGGAAGGAAGTCCCATGAATATCCTTGTACATAGCTTGAATCTGTTTTTAATGCTTTTTCATTCTTTTATCTTTTTGTTTGGTTGAAGGGTTATACATCAAGTTAGCCTAGCTTCAAGGGATCGGGCGCAGAGAATATAAATATGGCGGATAAACCAGGGTCTCGCACATAGCCCTCGCAACTTTTATAACGAGGAGAGGAAATTTAGGATAAAAACAATGGCCCTCGCAGCTGACAAGCGAGGGGGTGGAGCGAGGGATGTTCAACTTTTAGCTTGAGTATCACTCCTGGACCTCCTCGTGCCACCCGAATATCCTTTGTTTTAAACTGTAACCAGATGCTTAACCCATGCACTGAGTTGGATAACCGTTAGAAGATAAGAAAAATAGTTCTTCTCAAAGTAAACCATCCTCCTATACTATTAACTACTTTCTTGTGTTTCAGATAATGTTTTTATAAATAGGAGATAAGTGGATTGACAAGGGATTGGGTCAGTCACTGAGCAGTACAAGCAGTCAGGACATCTAATCAGAATGAAAATTCCACCCTTGCAGTGAACCGCGAGGAACAAAATGAGAGATTAATTTCCAGTCTTCATATGAGACACCACGGCCCTGGAACCGAGGTAGCTTGGCTGTCAGCAACGAGGAAACAGTCAGTTGTCTAAGCTCCAGCTCATCAAATGGACCCCACGAGTCAACTTACAAATCTCAAGAAAAAAGGACAGTCAAAAGCTGAGGCAAAAGATCAGACGGTTGGGATTAGTGAAAGATTTCAAAATTTGAAATCAACGGTTGTGATGTGGTCAAAGGTCGAGGGTTGTCTTGGGAACAGATCTGGTCTCCCAAGACCAAACAACAAAAGACCTTGACTCTCTTAAAGATCTGGTCTCCTCTCACAGCAACATAAACCCCATTTGCTCCCTAGTCCTCTCCCTCTACAAGTTCTCCTCTCTTCGTTAATTCTCAGAAAAAATGCTCGAAGGTCAGCACCGAGGCCGAACTACCGAGATCCGCCATGGCAACCAATGGAAAAGGCAAGGATCAGGAGATGGCGAGAGAGAACAGCGAGGACGTAGTTCAAGAAATTGAAGGCGGCCTAGAGTATTCACCTTCATTTCAAACGCAAAGAAAGAGCAACGAGAAAGGATGGCGAGGTGTAATACAATTGGATAGCAAAGGAGAAGGACCAGCCGTGCTGCCAAACACACAAAGACCAACCAGACGTACAGCACGTATATCAGTCGGAGGGACGAAGGAATGGAGGTTGCCCGAAGCTCAAAATAAGGATGGGAGTTCAGAAGATAAATTGGCAAAATGGCTAGTGAAAAAGGTCAAAATCTTGACCAAGGAGAAGAACGAGTGGAGACATGAACATGAAAAACTAAGGGAGGAGATTGACTCGCTGAAAGCATCGATGAGTGGCCAGACATCGCTTCCTCATGCACACACTTTTCTCCCACAGACGAGGCGCCGTTCCAGTCGCATACAAGCTAACCAAAGCAAAACTGGTGGCCCCTCGTATGAGGAACTCGCAACGATCAGCGAGGATTCTGACTCCTAGGTACCAAAGCTCTTATCCATTGTACATACCGTTTTATTTTTATTCTTGCTTGTCTAGATAACTCTCTTAGACTTCTATCCACACAAGGGACTGTGTGATTTAAGTTTGGGGGAGGGGTCTAGAGAAGTCTCACTTTGTTTCTTGTGTTCTTATTTTCCATCTTTCATGCATATCACTTAGATTGAAAAAAATCCGTTAAGATTTTTCTTTGTTGCATTTCATAGCATATAAGGCATAGAAAGTACCTAAAAATTTGAAAATTTCCAAAAATAAATCCCGTAAAAGTAGAGTGTTCATGTAGATGCATCCATTTAGCATTGTTTATAGGTTGCATTCACATAGGATTCATGCATTCATAATTGTTATGTGGGAATTATCTTGATGATGGGAAAATCTTGTTGACTTAGCTAGTAACCATTGTGAACGCTCTCGATTGGTAATTGGCTGCTTTGGAAAGTTTTTGGGCGGATCATTCACCATAGTGAACTTTGCTTGTGTTGTGTCTTGAAAAGATCTTGTTTGATTCCTTCTAAAATTGAGTTTGAATTGCCAATTTAGGGCGTATAGATGCATCAAATACCTTCCTTCTTTATGTTTAGCATGATCTATTGTGTGTGTGTGGTAAACCCTCTCAAGCTAAGTAGAAAAACAAGAAATGAAAAGCTGCCCGCCAAAAACCGAGTAAGTGGTAAAGGTGAAGCAGATGGAAGGATGCATAAACTCGTAGTCTTTCACGGCCGTGTATATCCGCTGCTTACTCCATATACGGGTTGGTGAAGCAACTTGGAAGGAGGCATAAACCCGTAATCTTTCATGTTTGTGTAAGCCAACTTCGGAAAAGCCAAAAGGGCATATAAAAAGAGAAAATAAAAAGAAAGAAAAGAATAAATAAGCGGGCAGCAAAAGTGTGGATGAGAGGGAACCACTTGTGTTAAAAAGAATGATCATGTTAAGCTTAGGGAAGTTGAAATATGTACTCATTGATCTCTAGTCCCTTTTGAGGACCACACTTATAAGAAATAAGGAATTATACTTGAACTTTTAGAAACCAGCTTAGGTATTAGGAATCTATAGGCTAGATGCTATTCTTGAGAATGATTACATTGTGGTTTCCAAAATGATAGAGCTTGCATATGGATTACGGCCCTAGCTTAGCAAGTTACCCATTGTATGAGATGTTCCCATCTTGTGTGCACTCTTTCCATCTTAGGTCATTGCACTTGCTTGAGGCCAAGCAAGATCTAAATTTGGGGGAGCTGATGTATGTGATTTTTGATGTTTTTTAGGACCATTCTTAGAGTCATTTTCCATCCATATCATAGCATTTGCATCACTCTAGAGGTCTTTTAGGTTCATTTTTAGGTATTGCACTTGCATACCACACATTCTACATATGGAGCAGATTTAGGTGTTCAAAGAGCATTTTGGAGCCAAATGGATGCAAGGAACGGATCAGACAAACTTGGGAAGACTTGAATGAACAAAGGAGCAGAAAAAGTCAGACTTCAGAAGTCCCTCACACCTCAGCCTCGCACCACCAAGAGCGAGGATTGACTGAAGAACCTCGCCTCGCACTGTTACCTCATGTGAAGACCCGAAGGACGACACAAAGACCTCACCTGTATGAAGAAGAACCCACCTCGCAGCCAAACCTCGATCTCCTACTTTGAGGACCGCCTCAAAAAGAAACTTGTTGACCACTTTTAGGTGGTTTGACCAAGAGATTAGGTTTATGTTCACTAAGGCTATAAATAGACCCTTAAGCCGAAAAAGTAGGATATCTTATGCTTTTACTTTTATGCAAGTTTTTAGATTAAAAAAAGAGATTTCTCTCTAAGTTTGTAGAACTAGAATCCGAATGATTGTTTGAAGTAAAGTTGATTATCAGTTTGCATTTCCTTTTCTTATCTTGCTTTAGTTTTTAGATTATCCGCTTTTATTTTCATATTGGTTACTTCCGCCCCAGGGTTTGAGCTCTCACTCGCCATGAGTGAGTAGATCCACCTTAGGTAAGGAGGAAATGAGGTAGATCGGTGTGAATCTATGTAGATATAGGTTGCTTTTGGTTATAATGGACAAGATCTTACTAGATCTAGTGGTCTTAATGCCGATTTCATTTTGGCCACTTGAACTCGGATCAGTTTCACTGCGGCGGACTAGAGTTCGACGAGGTGCCGATCTTAGCTAGATCTAGAGAAACCTTCATTTAGGACAAGAGATTGGATTCCTTATGTGATTTCTATCCTTTAGAGGGTTCGATCTTCATACTCACCTAATCTAACTTCTACTACTATGGTAGGTTCGGAGTTTCCTCGGGTGAAGGTTCATGATCGCGAGAGCGACGTGATCGAACCATGATCCCCTCGCTTTTGATCATTTTTCGAATGGATCGCTAAGAAACCGAGTTCCTCCGTAGTTTTATATTGATCGCCAACCTTATTCCTCCTTACCTATCTCCTTATTTGCAGATTTCTTGCTTAGATTTTGCTCTACTTTTTCATACTCTCTGTTTTTGAATGTCATTTTGTCTTATTATCATGCTATTTTTTCTTATTCTCATGCACTAGGTTGGTAGATTTTTGACATGTTTCTTCCCAACAATTTGAGCTTGAACTAGATAGGTAATTAGTCCTCATTGCTTGTCATCATTCCGAGTATTGTTTCGACACACACCCATCACTCACCATTCCATCATACCACAATGATTTGATAAAAAGAAATCACAAAACCTTTTATCAACCCCATACAAAGATTTTGTCGAGCTTAGAGAGGGCGGATTGGGGGAGTACAATTGCACTCATCACATGAACAGGAATAGATGTTAAAACAGACTGTGTAAGTGTCACCCGACCAGAAAAGCTCAAGCACTTACTCTTCCACCATGCAAGCTTAGAAGATACTCTCTCCAACGTCTCACTAAAGGTGCCTTTGTTAATAGTTTTTTAAAGAATCGGCATTCTGAGATACTTACCAAGCTTCCTTGTCACTCCAATACCACTCTCCTGACTAGTATATTCATAAAGTTGACGATTCACATGATCCGAGAAGAATACTTTAGACTTAGCCAAGCTAATCTTTTGACCAAAAACATCACAAAAATGCTTAAGCACTCCATGTATAACTCTAATTTGACAAACGGATGCCTCTACAAATAGAATTAGGTCATCGGCAAAGTAGACATAAGACAATGCAGGGCCACCTCGAGAAAGCACAATTGGTTTCCAAGATTTATCTGAACCCGATCAATCAATTAAATGACATAAACATTCCATACAGAGGACAAAGAGATATGGGGAAAGAGGGTACCCTTGATGAAGACCACGACAAGGTTTAAACCCTTAAGTTTTCTCGCCATTCCAAATTAAGCTCATAGTCGGACCAGCTACACAACTCATGATCCACTGCACCCACGGGTCACTAAAGTTTGCTGCGCGAAGAGAATCTTCAATGAAATCCCACCAAACTCGATCATAGGCTTTCTCCAAGTTCAATTCAAGAAACATCCATCCTTTACGACCCTTTTTCCTTCTCATCGAGTGGACAGCTTCTTGGACAATGACAATGTTATCCTGACCTAACCTTCTCGGGATAAATCTAGATTGTGTTGGGCTCACCAATTGTGGCATAAATGGCTTCATACGATTTACCAAAGTCTTAGTAATGGCTTTAAAGAGCACATTACATAGCTGATTGGTCAAAATTGTGTAATCAACTCAGGTTTGAACACCTTACCAATCAAATCCCTCATTAAGCCCTTGAGGAAGAATTCGCCTTCTGAAAAAAATCAAGTATTAAGTGGGAAACCGAATCACTAACAACGTCCCACGAACTCTGAAAAAAAACAGGTTGATAGCCATCTGAACCTGGAGCTTTGTACTTCCCCATCTGCCGTATCGAGGCTTCAATTTGACTTGACAAAAAAGGCTTTTATAAGACACAGACTTCATCCGGAGACAGACCCATAAAACCCTCATGAGGAAGAGGATCAACTACCGTAGGAACATCATCTAACGAGTAAAGAAGTGCATAGAAGGTTTTTGCCATCTCTTCAAGCTCTAGCGGATCCGTACACCAAGATCCAACATCACGTTTCAGAGTATCAATTCTATTATGTTTCATTCGGATAATAGTGGAAGTATGAAAGAACCTAGTATTATGTTCTCCCAAAGCAATCCACTTTTTTCTAGACTTTTGAAACTACAAAGTTTCCCCTTACTCAAGCACTAAATCAAATTCATTAGTAAGTTAACTCTCCCGTTCAAGATCCACAGTAGATGGGTGCGAATCAAAGCGAGATTGAACCAAGGAGAGCTCATGTATAAGGCTATCTTTCTTCCGCTGAATATGACCAAAGACTTCTCTATTTCATACCTTAAGAGTACATTGAAGTTTCTGCAAAGCTACTTGAGTACTAACTGAGGAATCCTATGACACAACTAGCATGTCGTGAAAGCCCTCGTGAAGAAGCCAAGCAGCCTCAACACGCAAAGGTCTACGCCTTGGATCACACGAATTCAAAGGAACAAATTTAACATATAACAGAGCATGATCCAAAGAGAGGAAAGGAAGATGCCTAACTGAATCCTCTTGCCACTTAAGACGAGCAATCAGACAACAAAGAACCCGATCTAATAGTTTGGCTACAAAATTACTCTCCACACGACCCCTTCTCCATGTGAATGGACTTCCAAGAACACCCAAATCAATTAGTGATGTCTCGTTTATCCAGTTCCCAAACTCCAAAGAGTCAGAAGAAAGATTACCACTACCACCAGAATGTTCATCAACTCGAACAATCGTATTAAATTCCCCTCCTACAAAAATTGGATCGGTAAGAGAACTAACAATGCGCTTCAAATCACCCCATAGACTACTACGGCGGCTAACTGAGGGAGCAGCATAGACCGCTACGACATTCATAGTATCAAACCCATCCACCACTTTAGCATGTATAAACTGATTTGAATACTCAACAATAGAAACCGTACCAATATTAGGAGGCCTCCACAAGAGCCAAAGACCACCACTTTGACCAACTGCATCAACCCAAAAAAATGTTCAAAGCCAAGTCCTTAACAAATCACCCTAGCTCTATCTCCACATGCATGTGTCTCAAACAAAGTTAGCAAATCCACATTAAATTTCTCCAAAAGATAACGATCTGAACGCCTAAAATTTGGTTTATTAGCCCTCCGGTAATTCCAAAAGAAACAATTCATAATAAAATGATAAGATATGTGTAGAAAAAATCTAGGGTAATAACGTTAGGCACTCATCAATTCTGCTCCTCCCGGTAGCGGCGCAATAGGCAAAGAGACATTGGACTTATTTGAACCAGTAACCGTGGGAGATAAAACCATCTCTAAACCATTAACGTTAGACCCACCCACCGGAGCTGTAGGAATAACAGAAAAAGATGCTAAATCCTTATAGCCTTCCACCGATGATGTGTTCGAGATAGGAGGTTGTGATTTTGTGAGATCAAGATCCATCACCACACCAGAATTTCCCATTGTAAAAACACCGTCCGTATGACCCATTATCTCCGAATCAATATGCAATCTCTTGCCTGAGGACTGGAGGGCCATCTCGCCTTTTGTCACACCAAAAGTCAATCCCTTCATTGGCTTTACCTAAACTTTCTTAGCCTTCTTCTTACCACCACTAGCTAGAATATTTTGGCCAGGGTTACTACTAAATTGCATGACATTCTCCAATGGATGCGAGGACTATACAAGATAAGACACATTCTCTGGGATCACTCTTGTATCCAAAAAGTTAACTTGCGGTACATTACCAGCCCTTACATTCTCTTTACCCATAATAGTCGAGATGGACGATCCGATAACCTTAACATTCCCCTCCTGGCCAAATTTCAAACTAGCAAAACTATTAGATAAAAGAACATTCAACTGAGTATACCTACCGGAAATATCTGCAAGAGCTCTAGAATTCCCATCACCAACTTTCAAAATACGTGAACCATTCTTTGGTTGCTCCGAATATTGACGGCAACCAGGCTTACAGACACGAGTAAAGCCATCCACGTTCACTAACTGCGGATTAACTTTATCACTTTGAGCACATAACGCAAGAGAACCCGCATCTGGTGAAGGAGGGCTAGTAAGCAATGCATCAGGAAGAGCTATAGATTATGAAGCCAGCGTAGTGACACGCAGTTCCTTAGAACATATCTGCGGAGAATGACCATAAATACCACACTTATGAAAAATATTCAGCAACTCCTCGTACTCAACATAAAACCTATCAGCATTGATTGAGATGGTGCCTTCCAAGGGTTTTCTTAGATTAACTTCCACACAGATCCTAGCAAAACGAGCTCTCTGAAAAGACAACGTGGTATTATCCACATGAAAAGGATTACCCAAGTTGCTCGCGAGATTGAATAAATCTTCTTATGGTATAAGTAGAATGGAATCTGCAAAATTCGAACCCAAAGAGGCGTCGTTACGATATCATCGACTAAGGGATCAAAATCTGGGGTCCAAGCTTGGACAAAAAGATAGCTCCCAAACATCTTCCACGGTCCACCCGATAACGCTGCCATGTACTCCTTAGCATCGTCAAAAAGCACCATAAAGAATTGTCTTGGCAAATCCATCACCGACATAGCTCCTCTAGGTTTCCGCACTTCACATAACTTTATATTCAAAGTAGCGGTTGGTACAATCCTTCCGAAAACCTTGACAATCATACAAATTTTCCAAAGTCCATTTATTGCATCGAAAATCTCTCTATCCGCAGTAAATTCCGGTTCACCCTCAACCCCTTCTGGGTAAGAAACTCACATATGAGAATCAATGAATCTTTCATCAATCGAAAGCTCAGCCACTAGAATCCCTCCAACACTCATTTCAGAGACCTTCGAGGACCTTGAGGATGATTTATCAGGTGGATCTGGCGGCCTAACCTTCACCACCGCCTCCGACATCATTGTGTCCTTATCACCCTTAGAAACCCTAGCAGCCATAAAACTTTATCAATACCTTTACATCAGACAATTATAAAGTCTGCTAAAATGAATATTAAACCGTCATTATTATTTTGTAGGCAGAATAGATGAAGAAAAATATGGTTGGAGAAGGTAAATGCTCTCATAACGTGAATATATCACGTTCGTTAACAATACGAAGAGAAGGAATATAATTTCTCGGGTTCAGTTATAATCCAACTTTAGGGTGTTTTTAAAACATGGAAAAGTTAATGGGGCTTTTGAACCGGTGTTGTTTTAAAAGGGTTACATTAAAAGGGATTATTGTTAATTATTTACAAATAGGTATTGCTTTTAAAAATATGTCATCCGTTTTAATATAAGGGTTTGATTAGAAAATCATAATAGGTGGGATAATGCTCTAAATTGTCACTCAATATTAGCTTAACTAAGTATAAAATAGAGTATAAATGACTCCATAATGCTCAATACACTACAAGAAAAGGCTAAAACCAATGACAAATCCGACGGATATATTGCCATTGGTTAAAAATCCGAATGGAAAATGATAAAAGACGACAGGAAATTTAAAACTGTCGGTTACCATCAAAAAATTACCCCATTAGTTTCCATGGGTTACGAAATTGACGGTAATCGATGGCAACAAAGTTTCCATCGATTGTCGTTGGTCAAAACCGACGGGTAACGACGGAAAGAATAAATTTATATTAAATTTATTTAATTTATTATCGTATAAAGGGTATGTCGGTTTCCGTCGATTAAGGAACCTACGGTAATCAACGGCATTGAAATTTAAAATATATAAAATTCAATTTTAAAAATAAATTAGAACCCGTCGATTGAAGAAGCGATGGTAAGTGACAGTACGTAAATTATTAGATAAAAATAAATTAAATATATAATAAAATGGGAAAATGGTCAAATTAATACCAAACTTACGCGTTTTTTCTACTTTAATACCGAACTTCTTTTCTGTCCAAAAAAATATCGAACTTGTTGTTGATCACGCCAAATAAAGACCGCTGTTAGTCAAACTTAACATATGTTAAACGGTGTTAGTTTAATTTAAACGGACCATGCGAAAATACTAATATACCCTTCATTAAAATTGAAAAAAACTTTCAAAACCCAAATGACACAAGCAAGATTCTAACACCTCACCTTTCGGTATAAAAGGAACTACCATTACCACTAGACTACTTAAACATTTTAATGCAAGTATAAAATATATAATATATATTAGTATATTTTGATATATATCGTAAAATTACTTCCGATTAATCCCGCATAATTTTATAGTAACTGATTATGGGTTACATTAGGCTGGGAATAATACCCGACCCAAATTTTCTGACTTGACCCGAACCGCATTTCAGATTTTTAAGTGATTCGGATCGGTTTGGGTTAGTTTTTTGAGATTTTTTGAGATTATTTTCGGATATTTCAATTTTTTTTTTCGAAATTTTTGTGTCAATTCATAACCATTGAATACTACCCAAACTACCCGAAAATCGGAAAATAATCTCAAAAAATACCAAAAAACTGATCCGAACTAACCCGAATCACTTAAAAATCTGAATTGTTTTATACACAATTCAGATTTTCGAAAAAAAATCAGATTTTTGGGTAGTTCGGGTAGTATTCAATGGTTCTGAATTGACCCAAAAGTTTCGAAAAAAAATTAAAAAATCCGAAAATAATCTAAAAAAATCTCAAAAAACAACTCAAACCGATCTGAATCACTTAAAATATAAAATGCGATTCGGGTCAAGTCGGAAAATTTGGGTCGGGTATTATACCCAGCCTAATGTAACCCATAATCAGTTACTCAGAAATTATGCAAGATTAATCGGAAGTAATTTTACGATATTTATTAAAATATACTAATATATATTATATATTGTATAATTGCATTAAAATACTTAAGTAGTCTAGTGGTAATTGTAGTTCCCTTTATACCAAAAGGTGAGGAGTTTGAGTCTTTATAGTCTTATTTGGCTTTCAGAGTTTTTTTCAATTTAAATGAAGGGTATATTAGTATTTTCGCATGATCCGTTTAAATCAAACTAACACCATTTAACATATGTTAAGTTTGACTAACGGCGATCTTTATTTGGCGTGGTCAACAACAAGTTCGATATTTTTTTGGAGAGAGAAGAAGTTCGGTATTAAAATAGAAAAAACGCGTAAGTTTGATATTAATTTGACCGTTTTCCCATAATAAAATATATTTTTGTCGATTACCGCCGGATCCTCTGTCGACGGAAACCGACAAAAACATAAGTAGTTATAACACGTGTTTCTTGAGACAGCACTGTATGTAACCGATTACAGGTGGCCATATGAAGCCGTCGGTTACCATCAGATTTATTACCTATATATCACAACACGAGTTTTATTTCTCTTCATCACACTCAACTTTGTAAATCAGAAAAATAAAAATGTGAAACTTTAATTTTTGGTCTTGGATGGACGGACCACGTCTCGATGAAGCAACATGAGAATTAGCGGAAAAATATGTTGCTAGGTTGAAAAGTTTTATAGAATTTGCGGCGTATCAAAATTTATCGCTCGAAACAGGTAAGACGTATTGTCCATGTATAAAATGCCAGAATATGAAATATATCACTGTTAAAAACGTCTGCATTCATATTTATCGTAGAGGTATTTTTCTAAATTACAAAATATGATATTTTCATGGGGACAATGACTCGAATATTAACTATGGAAGTTACAGTGGAGTTGGTAATGCTGATATAAGTGAGAAATTAGGTAACATGGTAAATGAAGAAATAGATGGTAATCTTGCCAGTAGTGATATAGATGGTATAGGTGGTGAGACATGAGTCTCAATGGAAAACAATGACGGTACATTCCAAATGGTTAACTATGCATTTAGGAAGGATGTTCCTGTATTCACTGAGGTTAGAAATAGGGGTGAATAACCAAATACCGATGCACAGATACAAGCTATAGTGACCCCTGGAAGGCAGAAGCCTTAGATTTGGGACAGCAAAGGACATACCGGCCTGTTAATTTAATCACCAATTCATTCAAATTGTTTGTTACCACTGCTTTGCATTGTCAGTCTATTGGATGATAAGCGATATGTGTTAAGTCCAACAATAGAATATAAGACTACTATTTATATTTGGCTTTGTTTATGTATGTTTTTAAATTATGTTTAGCACTTTTTCAGAATCATATGTACTAATTACGTTTTAAAAAATTTGTTAAATAATATAGATTAAATTTTTTTAATAAATTTAAATAAAAATTTTGTATATAATATACATTAAATTTTTATGTTTGTTACATTAGACAATGTATAATTTACATATACATTAAATTTGTTACAAATATATATTTATAATAACCGTCGGTTTCCGTCGGTTCATAACCAGCAGAAGCTGACAAGAAATGGCAGAGAAATCGAACCGCCAATATATTTGGTGTAAATTTTAGAGTCCTTAACCGACGGACCCTGACGGGTTCTTTATTAATGGACCAACGGAAACTGATGGACCCCGGGTCTTAAAAAATTGCGAACCGACTTCTTCTTCTCTTTATTTTCTTCTCCTTTCACGATTCTGGCGATTGGCGACACTAGCAGCAACCCTCGATGCATAGATGGCGGTGATTCCCTTTTCTCTTCCTTATGTAATATCCAAAACAATAAATTATAATATTTTTCACAATTTTTTTAGATTATAAATATTTTAGGGTAAATATGCAAAATTAGTGTTAGATTTTAGATTTTAGATTATGTTAGGATGGAATCCGTGATAATTTAATGATACTAGGGTTAGGTTGTGTTAGGTTGGACGATTTCATGATGAATCTATAGAAAAATAGAATTTTTTTATGAACAATTTTTTTTTTCAAGAACAGTTTTTTTTCCTTTATAGATTTGTATATGAATATGTATATACAAATTTATGTATAATTATCAAGAACATATAAGTATATGTATAATGTATCAATAACTAATTTGTGAAGAACATATATGTATATGTATATGTATAATTATATATATATGGATATGTATATGTATATGAATATGTATATGTATATGTTTATATATGTATATGGATATGTATATGTTTATACATATATATATGTATATATAGATATATATGTATATATATCTATAATTATAAAATTTATTTATAAGATATAATTTTTTTTTTTGAATTCCTATGTTATAAATCAAATACGGTTGCAATTTTTTTAGGGATTTCTCGTATAACGGTTTTCAGTGATCACGGTCTCGACGAGCATCGGACCACGATTCTGATCATACTCCGAGTCTGCCTCATAGATTACCTCATGATCATGTGCTGGAGACACAGGTCGGGGCATCTGTCACGCTGGCACTGATACATCTGACGATCGATCAGATTTTGAGTGATGAAGGTCGTGGTCATCTAAAGGTTCTCGATCATAATCTTGAAGCTCCGGACTCGACATGGTATTTCTTTTCATTAATTTTCTTTCCAATGCTTAATAATAGATAAAATCTAATTATTTTAAAATACTAGGTTTCAAGTCGAGGGTCAGATTGTCACGTTGATGAAGATTAAGACACAGCAGCAGCTCCCTTTTGCGCATCCAACCTTCAACAAATTCTATTTATAGTTGAAGGAGCAGTGGTACAAATCATTTACGGAAAAAAAAATTCCCTTACATCTTTTTTAATATTTTTTTAATAATTTAATAATAATTAAAGATTACACAACAACATTTCAACTGGTCGTCAAGCACACGCTTCAAGTTCGGAAAATATTTGAGGAGAAATGGTAGTGTTTCATACAGCAACCATGTCTACTCCTGGAAGACTGCATGTGAGAAAGATCCAACATTAATACCCTATGGTTGCCCGGCTAAGCGATTCCCGGAATTTGTAGAGTATTGGACCTTGCTATCCACAAAGAAGATATCTGAGCATAACAAGAAGACTCAGCGAGGTGGCAAGGACGTGACAGTGATGGCGCCGGGTACCCACAACGCTGGCTGCCATACCTTTCAGCACATTGAGTGAGATATGGTTTCCTATTCTAAATTTAATTTCTTTTTCTATTAATCTATACTCTAATAATTTTTTCCTTTTTTGTAGACCATAAAGAATGGATGCGTACCAGATTGGCTCAGCCTTATGAAGGGTTGCCACACTGGTAAGAAGTCTGGGAGGATCAAGGACCCAAAGGTGTTGGAAGTCGTGGAGTGAGTTGAGCAGAGGGCCGAATAGCTGCAAACACAGATGACTCAGGAGGGAGTCGGGTCTTCTGTTCCCCTGACTCGGGAAGTGGTCAACCAAATTGTCGTTAAGGTATTTATTTAATCCAATTATATAAATTCTTATAATATGTAATATTATTCTGAAAAACATCTAAGTGTTTTATTTATTTTATAGGAAACTCCTTGCAGCAAGGGACAACGACTTGGACTCGGTAATCTTGTTACCGCAGGTGGATTTTGCATGCAGGTATTGACCTGAGTCAACACATCAGTCTTAGTCAGTAGAAGCGACAAGAGCTTGTGATACTCAGGGCCAACCAATCGAGCATGGAGGAGACACTTCGCGCGATTGAGAAAAAGCAAGCAAGGAGTGAAGCTCAGATTGCTCGTTTATTAGAGCTGCTCGAACCTCAAAGTTTACCGAATGATAGCGAGATCCAGAACCCGGACTTTTAAAACAAACATTTTTTATATATTTTTTATTATAACATAAATTTTAATTAATTTATATTTTGTTTTTATTATATATTTTGTTTTAAATATATAAAAATATATTAGTATATAATAATTAAAATTATTACAAGTAATTTAAAATATAAATACGGAACCATCGGTTTCCGTGGAACAGTAATCGACGGCAACCGATAGCGCAAACGCCAATGGTAACTGACTGTCAACAATATTCGACAGTGATGATGGAAGTAGACCGACGGCTACCAACGATCGTCCTCGACGGCATGCGACAGCAAATTATCGACGGTGTTCGACAGCAAAGCACCGATGATCATCGACAAAGACAGCTCGACAGCAACCGACAGCAAAGAACCGACGGTCACCGACGATGCATGGACGACTCGTCAATGGTAACGGTATCTGACAACAACCAACAATTAGTTAACCAACGGAAGCCAACAATGTATGTCGTCGGTTGTTGTCGGTTACACCAACGAAATTCAACCGATTCCTTAAAACGACGAAACTTACGTGACAACCATTTCCTGTCAGTTTTCATTGGTTTGGGCCCTATATCGATGGAAATCGACGGGATTGACCGTCGGTTTTGCCCTGGTTTCTTGTTGTGATAGCTCCATGCTCTTAAAAGGAGTTTTTCTTGAGCATAGAGCATTAAACATAATTAAAATATAATTTTACCTTTGATTAAACTATGCAGATAATATTAAAAATAAATTATGATGTCTAGTTTTGAAATTTTAAGTCTAATTATTCATTAATATACCAATCACATATCATAAACTTAATATTAAAAGCATATAGCTTCATCTATTCTCTTATATGCTTATGATCTTTTATGGTAGAACCCAATGATTTACCAATCATGCTCATGCCCTAAGTAGATTATAATGATCTGTGTCTACTTACTTTTTAGGATATGTATACGTACAAATGTGAAACCAAACCTTATCGCGGCTGCATTTAAAGTGTGGAAATGTCAAATTTGCCCCACCAAAGGAATATCTTATTTGACACAGAGTAGTGGTAAAAAGAATCAGACAGGTGGAATATATTATCTCTCGCTGGACAACAATGGCTCCTTTAAAACACGTTTAGTATTGGATTCAACTTCAGGGTATTCTGAGTCTTTCGCTCCACTCCTGCATACATTTGTGGTTGTCTTGACGTAATGAAGACAAACTTGGACAGCGTCATGTACTCTTACAAAATACAATTCTTTGCCAATAAGCTCCACAATGCCTGATTTCGCTAGAGTCAAGAGAACTTCTTTGTTCGGGTTTGAAATAGCAAGCTGCTCCATTTGAAAACCAACACAATCATCAAAGGTAATACAAATGTAGAAATAAGTACTTTAATAAGGATGATGATATCAGGTTTGCACCTGTATGTTCCTTGTCTGATATTCATCGTACAAATCTTTTAAGGCTTCTACTGCGCTTGAGTCGATGTATGTGACAGCTGCATTAACACAACCCCTCATTATTGATTAAGCACTTTTTCAAGGTTGGAACTGTGAACAGAAACGTTAGACTTACGGGACATTTCTAGGATAACAAAATAGATCCTTTCCACATATGGTCCCTTGTTTGTGTGTCTGTCTATAGCTACTTCATATTCTCGTAGCCTGCAATTTGGAAATACATGTTGTATTACCTCTTCATATATGCTGATCATAACACACGGCAATTCAGGAACCAAATATCAATTTTTACCTGTCCTTGATAAAGCTTATGTTGGAGAAATATATGGGAGCATCGATTCGAACAATCACAATCCCGTTGTAAGTGTATGCCTCTGGATACTGCTTTATGTTTCTGTACACAGTGGTCCCTGGAAGACGTCCCAAGACAGCTGCCAGAGCATATGAATGGATTGTAATCAAGAATGAGTTCGAAACCGTTCTAAGAAACAAAAATTGAAAAGTAGACAGAGGGGCAGGCAATTGCACATAAACTCAAAACTAAATAAAAAAATTGCACATAAACTCATCTTTACCAATATGAGGGTTTGCAGACTCGTGTATAACAAAAGCCAGTGAAAAACCAACCTGAAATTCCAAGCATTGCAACTCTATGAGTTCTTAGAGAGCGATGCACAATTCATATACGTTATCTTACTTTTAAACATCATCACTCCTTTTTTCAACAAAGAGGCATGATTGACTGCAGAAATAAAGCTAAGTGAATCTGAACCTACTCACACCAATGAGGACCCCGATCTCTATTCCAAAGAACAAAGTGGTGGTGCTAGTGACGGCCCAAAGAGTAAAATCTCTCTTGTCCACTCGCCACAGAAAGATTGCCCCTTCATAGTCCACCTAATATAGTCAACATCCAAAAAGAGTTAATGTGAACCAAAGGCAGTACGTAGTACACATGCCGGACTCTATTCTGGTGGGTTGACTTAAACTTACCAAGCCACTAACAGCAGATATCACTATTGCTGCTAAAGCACACTGTAAAATTGGTAACAGGCACGAGTGAGAAGTCAAAATTCATTTTTAGAATTTCCAGATTCTGAGATTTATAAGGACTTCAACACACTTACCTGTGGTATGTATTTAAACATTGGGGTCAAGAACAGTAAAGAACATCCAATGATGATTCCTGTTATAATGCCTGATAGACCAGTCTTAGCTTCACTTTCGCTATTCACTGCTGACCTAGAAAAGGATCCTATATAATACAGTTAGAGCATTAACAATTCATTAAGTTCAGGCTCTAACTTAAAAGTTAAAATTTATCATTTCTTATTCTTGAATTTATCAAAGTAAACACACATGGAATATTGTCATTGGTACAACTTACTCATCCCAAGAGTCAAGATATAAATGTACTTGTAGTCGGATATGCAGAAAACAATGACCCAAATATATTTGCAACACCAAGACCAAATAACTGCCATGTCATGGGAGAAACAGTTGGAGATCTAAGCGACCATGAGATTTTAAAAGAACCAAGTACAACATGGTTAAGTTTGGGCTAGCACCTCTGAATTCAAATCCAACTCGTATCTGTTTTTCGCGGCTAGTGCTTTGGCAATACCTACAGATTCCTGGATAAAACAGTCAAAGTAGCACATCAGAAAACATAGAAACATGCCTCGACTGCAGCTGAACCTAATCAAGAAACCTGCTCTTCTGCTTTTCAAAAGGACAGTTTACTCCATGTTTCATGATTAGGTACAGCTGCACTTCGTGTTTGTCCACTAGGAGTCTCACCAAGATGGCAACACCAGTAATGAGAGCCGATGTTGGAAGCAATAATTTGACATGATCAAAACTTTTTGGGAAGGAAAAGTTAGGAAGGCCCTGAGGTACATCTCCCACCTGAGAAATCTTAAAACATCGCAATTACTGCAAGCACATACAAAATATGTAGCTTCAGTGAGAATTTGTTTAAGAAATTTTGGTTTTTTAGCAATCTGACCAGTGTGATGGAAGGTGGATGGAACACTTTCGCAATGCTTGTACCGAGAACAAGCCCTGTGAGCGGTCCTGCTGCTCGTATGAACTGAAGTTCCTTCTTTGCTTTTCCCTGTCGTGGAACACAGTGCCGAAGAATTTTAAAAAAGGGGAGCACAAACTATCCTTCTAACATAGGAAGAATAAGGTTCTTACCACATGCTTCATTACTAAAAGGATCACAAGAATGGTGAATCCCAACAAGAAAGGTGGCCACTTAAACTGCAAAACAGAAAACTAGACATAAGAAGTATGTTTTAACTAAATAGAATTGTAGCCCCAAATAGAATCTGCAAACCAATATCTCTGGTAAAAAGACGAAAAGGCAAAATATCCGACTAGATCAAACTGATAGTCAATGTAAAGACCTTGGGAAAAAGAGCTGAGTAATTAAATTGAATGTCAGCTCAGGCAAAGTTTCACCTGCTCAGCTCCAGCTATTATGCTCTCAATTAGTGGCACAATCTTGCTGCTCCGGAAAACATTATACCCCAGGAAGTATTTCAATTGGGATAACCCAATAACAATAGTTGAAGCAGTTGTAAATCCAGAAATGACTGAGTGACTTATGAAACGAATAAGCCACCCAAGCCTGGTTTGGAAACACAAACGAACGACTTGTTCTAACACTAAAAAAACTACAAGACTTTCTTGCATAAGTTAGATAAAGGAAGAGTATAATTACCGCAAGAACCCCATGATGCACTAAAATATCCCAACCAGAAGAGCCAACAAAATGGCGAGCTCAGTGTACAACTCTTCAGACGGATCAACAATTCCACCCAAGGCATTAGAGACGAGAAGGGAAACCAATGCTACAGGTCCAACTGCTAGCTCACGGGATGAACCAAATACGGCATACATAAACACCGGCACAAACGAAGAGTCTGCACCAACAGATACAATTAAACTAGATTGATACTAAAATGAAAAACAAGAATAGCTTAGTATGGAATTGATGAAGTCATGTAAGGGTCTGTATCATATTGAACTCACATAGACCATATATTGGTTGAAGCCCAGCTAACTTGGCATACGACATTGCCTGCTCAAATCCATAAGATGAAAAATTATTCTAAACTCACTTAAAGTTCCTGTAATTCACTTTCTAAAACGAACAGCTACAAAGAGGACATGTAACATTGATATAAAGATCGTAGAGATTCAGGAAAGATAGAAGTAAAAAAATGATAAGCTATTGGTCCCTCTAGCCAAGATGAAGAAAGGAAAACGTGCAGCTAGGATCAAGAAGGTTGCAGGTCAAAGAAGTGGCTGAAGCAAACAGACAAATAAGTGAAGTAGAGACTCTGATACAAGAAGAGGCTCTGCTAGTTGGAAATAAAATGCGTATCATTTTACATCATTGTTCTGTCGTTTTGTTTACATCTTTGTTTATGTCGTGTTGTTTGTTGCTTATGCGGAAAACATGATTTGTATTTAAGGTTTACCCTAAACTTTAGGAAACTTATCCAGAAATTAATACAACATATCTGCGCCGTAATCTTCTCTCTTCTTCCTCTCTTCACCACTCTTCTTCTTCTCACTTAACTCTATTCTTCTTCTTCTTCTTACTTCTCTGTTCTCTAAACCTCTTCTTGTTTGTGTTACAGATAGTATCACTCTATCAGTGGTATCAGAGACACCGATCGATGGCAAATAAAGGGAACCCAGAATCTAGCCAATCGGAGCTTTCGCCGGAGGATGAATCACAGTTGGGGAAGCTCCAACAAACAACTTCAGACCTGTTAAAGGTGTTTTTGAGTTCTGAAGCAGATCGCAGAGCACGTCGAGATGCTGAAGATGAAGAAAGACGACTCCTCCGTGAAACATTGTGTTTACTAGATGAAGAAACTGGACCAACCTATAGATCCAGGAAAGAAACAAGTCGACGACACAATGGCATCCTGCGCTCACATCGGGGTTAAGGACCCTGGTAAAGCTACGATGGATTTTTTGACTCCACCAGAGAAAGATTTGGGTGATGGTCTGTTACCGTTGCCTCCGTTATCACTTTCTCGTCAACCAAATCACGGATCTTCTTCTTTTCGAAGATATGATGAACCTAAAGACAACTCTCCTGTTACGGTGATTGAAATCCCAGAGAAGAAATGGGAGTTGCCTATGTTCGAGGGTCAAGATCCTGATGATTGGATTTTCCGTGTGGAGAGATGTTTTGAGCGAAATCGAACTAGAGATGAGGAGAAGCTGAATCTAGTTTTTAGCTGTATGACAGGCGATGCTATTCCTTGGCTGAAGTTGATGCAGGACAGGGAAAACATCAGTACTTGGGAAGCTTTTAAATACCAATTCCTCACACGGTATAAGGAGACATTTGGAGGAGACCCGTTTGGCAAACTGCTGAACCTGAGACAAATGGACACAGTGAAGGCATATCGAGTGGAGTTTGAGAAACTGTCTTCGGAATTACCAGAATTGCCAAAATCTTCTCTGGAGACTATGTTCATCAATGGATTGAAGAGACAAATTTGGGTGAAACTATTGATGAATAGACCGATGGGATTGAATGAATTGTTCAAAATGACATATTTGATGGAGGATTTGGATAATGAAGAGAAAGAGTATCAACGATCAAACTCCAAGAACCAGGGATACTTTCATCAACATCACTACTCACGCTCTAACCCTTTGCACACCAGCCGCAGCACAGCTATGGTGCCATATAGGAAACCAGAAGTGGGAACTGTTGAAGGGGGTGTAAAACGAGCTACAGCCGAGGGTCCCCGAGGTGTTAATAATCCCTGCAGAAATTGCGGTGAACGGTACTTCTCTGGCCATCGTTGCCGTACACATCAACGTCTCAAAGCAATTGAACTGTCTCAGGAGGAAGAAACAGATATGTTAGCTGAGCACGAACCAGAACCTATGGCTATAGAAGACGCCCCCGCAGATGAAGAAATATCCTTACTATCCTTATCAAGTCTTTCCGATGAGAAGTGTATGCGGATGTTGGGATCTATAGAAAAATGCATAGTAGCTGTGTTGATCGATTCTGGAGCGATGTGTAACTTCATATCCAGGTCTGGTGCTGAGAAAAATGGACTGGTCATAACGGCAACGACCCCTTTCCGTGTCTCTGTCGGGAACGGACAAATTGTATATGGTCAGGGAATTTGCAAGAACGTAACAGTACAAATACAGGGAATTGATATAACTGAAGACTTTCGATGCTTTGATTTGGGGACAACGGACGTTGTACTAGGATACTCTTGGTTGGGTAAGTTGGGAGAAACAAAAGTAAATTGGGGCTTGCACAGACTGCGGTTTAAGCGAGACGATCAGTGGCTACTACTCACTGGAAGCTCAGAGTTGGTTAAGAGACAAATTTCCCTGAAGTCACTAGAGACCTTACCTGAGGAGGGCGATGAATTATACCTGCTAGAGTTATCCGAACTATTTGAGAAGCCTCAGCATGTAGCCCAAGTTGATAAGCATTCAGTTATTGCGAAATTATTGAGAGAGTATAAGGATGTGTTTCAGTTGCCTACAGGTTTACCTCCAGCTTGAAATAGAGAACATGGCATTTCCCTACGAGAAGGCTCTACACCTGTGAATGCAAGACCATATCGCAGCTCATTTAAACAAAAAGATGAAATCGAAAAGTTGGTCAAAGAGATGTTAGCTGCGGGGATAATCAAGCCAAGCATTAGTCCATTTTCAAGCCCGGTTTTACTAGTCAAGAAGAAAGACGGAGGCTGGCGGTTCTGTGTAGATTATAGAGCATTGAGCAAGGACACAATTCCAGATCGATATCCAATACCAATTATCGAAGAGCTCTTGGATGAACTGAGTGGGGCTTCAGTATTTTCAAAGATCGATCTCAAGTCGGGTTATCATCAGATACGTGTTAAGGAGTGTGATGTGCACAAGACAGCTTTTAGAACACACGAGGGTCATTACGAGTTTCTGGTGATGCCTTTCGGCCTTACTAATGCACCAGCAACATTCCAAAGCGTCATGAACGACATCTTCAGACCATACTTGCGGAGATTTGTGCTTGTGTTCTTTGATGATATCTTAGTATACAGTAAAAGCATTGAAACACATGTTCGACATCTGGAAACAGTGCTGGAAACATTGAAGAAGCATTCATTTTATGCCAATGAGAAGAAATGTGCCTTTGCACTACAGTGTATATCTTATTTGGGACACACCATTTCGGGTCACGGAGTAGAAGCGGATTCTGATAAGGTAGAAGCAATGATTAAGTGGCCAACGCCAAGAAATGTGACTGAGCTGAGGGGATTCTTGGGTTTCACAGGATATTACAGGAGGTTTGTCAAAGACTATGGAAAGATAGCTCGTCCAATGACTGATTTGCTGAAGAAAAACAGTTTCGAATGGAATGATAAGGCTGAGGATGCATTCCAGATCCTTAAGAAGGCAGTCACGACGTTGCCGGTTCTCAAACTTCCTGAGTTTGACAAGCCATTTGTCATCGAAACTGATGCTTCGGGGGCTGGTATAGGTGCAGTTTTATCGCAAGACAAAAGGCCAATAGCATTTATTAGCTAGGGATTTTCAGAACGAGGCAAGACGAAATCTGTATATGAAAAAGAGTTGCTTGCTATTGTCTTTGCGGTAAACAAGTGGAAACACTACATCGATTGGAGACAGTTTGTGATTCGAACTGATCAGAGGAGTTTGAAATACTTGATAGACCAAAAGAATCTGACCGGAAACCAACAACGTTGGGCAGCTAAATTATTGGGGTTAAACTACTCGATTGAGTACAAACCAGGTTCTGAAAATAAGGTAGCAGATGCCTTATCACGACACCCTTTGCTTCAGTTCAAACAGCTGCAACTCACAGCCCCTTTATTTCTGAAAATCGAAGAACTTATCCACCAACAAGAGACGGACACAGATTGCAAAGCTCTAATGGACCAGCTTAAGCAAGAGACACGATCAGATTCAGATTATCAATTAAAAGGCCGTTTGTTGTTACATAATGACAAGCTAGTGATACCAAAAGGATCTCCCTTCAGAACAAAGTTGTTAGACCAATTCCATTCAAGCGTGATAGGTGGACATGAAGGATTATTAAAGACTTACAAACGCATGAGCAGAGAAGTATATTGGCAAGGGATGAGGAAAGATATCGAACAGTACATCAAAGACTGTAGAGTCTGCCAGGTTAGTAAATACTCCACATTATCACCCGCTGGTTTGTTATGTCCACTGCCAATCCCTCAGAAGATATGGGCTGATGTCAGTATGGATTTTATTGAGGGTTTACCGAAATCAAAAGGGTTTGATGTCATACTGGTTGTGGTAGATAGGCTGAGTAAGTACGGACATTTTATAGCACTGAAACACCCTTTTACAGCTAGTTCTGTGGCAGCCGAGTTTGTGAAAGAAGTGGTCAGAGTACATGGTTTCCCTGAAACAATCACCTCGGACAGAGACAAGGTATTTGTGAGTGAGTTTTGGACTGAGTTGTTTCAGGTCAACGGAACTGACTTACGCCTTAGTAGTGCATATCACCCACAGACCGATGGCCAAACCGAAGTCCTGAATAGGTGTTTGGAAACATATCTCCGTTGTTTTGTAAAAGGCAAGCCAACAAGTTGGGTTCAATGGCTTCCGTGGGCAGAGTACTCCTACAACACATCTTACCACTCCTCTATCAAAACATCCCCCTTCCTTGCGGTGTATGGCAGAGAACCACCCAGGCTTCTTAACTATGGAGACATTCCAACAGAGAATGCTCTCGTGGATGACATGCTGAAACAAAGGACAGCTTTAGTTCATGAGCTGAGAGAGAACATGAGAGCTAGTCAAAACAAATGGAGAAATCTGCAAATAAGAGGAGACGTGAGGTGACTTTTGCAGTTGGGGATTCAGTTTATATCAAACTCCGTCCATACAGACAGATCTCCATTGCTAGAAGAATGAATGAAAAGCTGGCCCCAAAATACTTTGGTCCGTATGTGGTTACACAACAAGTCGGCCGAGTTGCTTACAGGTTGCAACTTCCGCCGGATTGCGCTATACACCCGGTGTTCCATGTGTCTCAACTTCGGAAAGCTGTACCCTCGGATCAAATTCCGCAAGCAGTACCTAAAACATTGTCCGCTGAGTTAGTTTGGGAAATGGTACCAGATTCTGTTCTTGATGTTCGCAGAGGGCATGAGCCAAACAATCCGGAGCTGTTAATACATTGGAAAAATCTGCCATACACTGAGGATAGTTGGAAGGATATGCAGTCTTTCAAGGTCAGATTCCCCTTCTTTCACCTTGAGGACAAGGTGAGTTCTATTGGGGTTGGTATTGATAAGCTATTGGTCCCTCTAGCCAAGATGAAGAAAGGAAAACGTGCAGCTAGGATCAAGAAGGTTGCAGGTCAAAGAAGTGGCTGAAGCAAACAGACAAATAAGTGAAGTAGAGACTCTGATACAAGAAGAGGCTCTGCTAGTTGGAAATAAAATGCGTATCGTTTTACATCATTGTTATGTCGTTTTGTTTACATCTTTGTTTATGTCGTGTCGTTTGTTGCTTATGCGGAAAACATGATCTGTATTTAAGGTTTACCCTAAACTTTAGGAAACTTATCCAAAAATTAATACAACATATCTCCGCCGTAATCTTCTCTCTTCTTCCTCTCTTCACCACTCTTCTTCTTCTCACTTAACTCTATTCTTCTTCTTCTTCTTACTTCTCTATTCTCTAAACCTCTTCTTGTTTGTGTTACAGATAGTGTCACTCTATCAAAAAATAACAAAGTTATTATACGAAGCAATGAAGGAAAGACAATCAACCGAAAAGTACCTGGGGAACAAGCATGATTCCGACGGTGATACCAGCCATAAGATCGAGCTTAAAGTATTGATGCCACCGGTAAGTCCGAATCCAAAGAAAGCAAGGAAATATCGTATCAATCCAATCGAAGAACGCCATACGCTTGATCTTCAGCGTCCATCGGTATAAGAAATCATAAAACGGGACGGAGGGACGGCGAGAATCAGAAGACGTGGACTCGGGATACTGAAGAGGAATGATCTTGACCGGAATCGCCGGAAAAGAAGATGATGAAGCGGTGGAGGGATCCTCGACGGGGACGGACATCGGAAATTGGTGGGGGTAGAAAAGATTGAGATCAACGTGAAAAGCGACGTATCACTGATTCTGATTGTATGTAGCATGAAGAAACAGAGAGTATTAACGTAGTGCCAGTTTGGGAAGGATAAAGACGAAAAGGCGGCTATATTCATTTTGAATTAAAAACCTTATGTTAATCAGTATTCTGGTCACGTGTCTTAGTGATACTAATCAGTATGTTTACTGTTTTAGTATGAAGCCTTTGACTCCACATTTCAAGTGTTCAAGATAAGTTATCAAGGTATCTACAACAGAACAATAAAAATTAAGGGGCATATTGCAAATAGAATTTTAAGGGATCTGATAGGATTTAAAATTTGATAGATTTGGAGAGATTTAGGTGGAGTTTAAGAAAATTAGGAATTATTTAAGTTGATTGTTTAGTTTTTGTTAACACAATCATATGGTGATTTTAGAAAATTTATTTAGGAGATTCTATGTGATTTATCATTTTTTCAAAAAATTCTTAGAAATGGCGTAATGACCACCACGACCACCATCATCAACATGATCATGAGAAAAACCATGATCGATCTAATTATACCGGGATATATTAGATGGTGATCCCAATGGTATTGAACAATGTTTGATTTTATAACATAACAAACAACAATTTCTCAAAACTCTAGTTTGTTTTATCCTCCACTTTGTGACGAGAAAACAACAATCATGGAAAATACAAAGCGAATGAGAAATCAACAATCGTGGAAAATACAAAATTATTTTACAAAGACAAACTGGAAACATATGGATCAAGATCGTTTAAACAAAAAACAAAGGTAAATCTAAGATATTATATTTCATTATTTGACATGCTTAAGAACGTCTATAGCAAAAAGGATTTGCTGTTCTTTTTATCATCGCTGAATAAGCGATCAGCGACAGAAAATTACAAATGAATTTAAGATTTAATTATGTGGAAACTGATGTATACAAGTTACGCATCATTGTTAAATTAGTCGTGCGATTCAAATGACGTGTCGCTACTTGTTTCAGCGACATTCGCGATGGCTATAACTGAGTCGCAGCGACACTTTCTCTTCCTTATA
This sequence comes from Lepidium aucheri, assembly GCA_900406435.1. Taxonomy (NCBI): domain Eukaryota; kingdom Viridiplantae; phylum Streptophyta; class Magnoliopsida; order Brassicales; family Brassicaceae; genus Lepidium; species Lepidium aucheri. The sequence goes on along the minus strand of OVBA01000946.1, from coordinate 22,515 downwards.
TTTATTTTTTGAGACTTAACTAAGCTTTATATTTATTTTTAGATGATCCTGAATTATTCAAGGGGATAAAGAGGTGAATTATGAAGGTTCCAATTCCGAGAACTTGTTAATTGGAACTTACTTAGAATAAACCTTTCATCTAGAGGTTTGATTTTGTATTTTATATAAGGCTTTATCTAATCTTAAGCTATATCCTAGAAACTAATAATTACATATAGAAACTATTTTAGAGATGTTAATTGTTATTAATATTCAGGTTTAGATTTTTGATTGTTTCACAAGTACCTCTGTTTGTTGACAAAATACTCATAAAACTAACATTGTAATCATGCACAGAGTAGAAGAACTCATCTCATAGATTAGTGATAGTCAACTAACTATTGGTTTTCTCATATCAAAGGTTTGGTTGTAGCTTTGTTTTCTTGTGAAATATATTTTGTAAGAGAGATTGTGAATAATCTTACATGTGATGAAGGTAAATTATTTTCTTTTTGAAATCACACCTAAATGAGTGGGATTTTGAGATGTAAAAAGGTATTCAAAATCTCCTAAAGTCAGGTTAAATAGATTTCTTAAATAAGAATTGTTAAGTTTTGAATAACAGTAGATTTGACATAAGTGTGTTGATCGATGATATTGCCAACATTAGTTTAGTCCACATAATAGAAATGAGACAATTTGGAGTTCCATCTTGTTTACCAAAATAAACTCCTTTGTTAATATTCCTGTTCATTATTTTCAATTAATTGGTCACATCAGAAATCAGATCTATTGAGTATTCGTAAACGTAAAGATGCTTATACCAAATGAGTATATATATACCGATGCAGGAGAAACATGGCATATAATTGGATACCAACAGATGATGCTGGTGTTCTCACTTCTGAGGGAGCTCAACCAACATTTGCACAGAAGAAAGTTCTTCTCATTGGCAAGGACGTAGAAGCTCCCTAGCGTTGCCTTAGAGGTCTCTGTAAAACATGTTTTGCGGTTCATAATTGTTTTACCAAAAAAAGAAAAGAGAAAAAAGAAAAGTGTGAAAAGCCTTACCCTTGGTTCATTGTTGGCTTCACGCTGTTGTCTATTGTTACTTCTGGTGTCTCTCTCTACATCAGCCTCTGGTTTGTCATGCTTATAAAATGCTTCTAAGGCTCTTCTCACAAATGGGCGAACTATGTTCACTTCCATTGCTGATACGTTAGAGATCTACATTCTCAAATTAGGGATATTGTTATTACTGAATTAACTCCTGAGAGGTTTTGCATAAAAATGTACCATCAAAAAGAAGCAATTAACAAAAAGAAAAATCCATTACCTTTACTGCAGATGTACCTTGAAATGATCCCAAATTACTCTCCAGTTTGTGTAGTCGCACATCTCTGATGTCCTCGACCAAGGATCTCACCTATACAAAATCAATGAACGTCTCTAAAAGCTTGAAGGATAAGAACAGATGGTTAGAATAAGAGACAAGTTCCAGCAAATGTATTTACTTACCATATACATGTCTGGGATGTCGTCACGTGCACTGCCAAAAGTGAGATTTTTAAATATTCATCCGCACCCTTGAATGCTATAAGTGCAAGGGAGAGCAAAGAAACAAGAACAGTGTAAGAACCTACTGGTCAAATAGTAGTCTGGCAATTTCCACGTAACTAAATGGTAATGCCTGAAATGTTGACTGTGATTCGCGCTCTGCTTCTAAGATCTGAGTCAAATTGTCTAGTTCACAAGTGAAAAGCAACAAGAAACAGTTAGCAACTGGGCATCTAATTCTCTTTTAACACTGAAAACTATCTGCTACATGTGCATTTCTTTTTGTCTTACCCACAGACATCCACCCCGGAGGCCGGAAAGAGCATTTTCCTCTCCTCTTCAGTGCCACTGCAAGCCACAAAGGTACCTTTGTTGGAATCTGAGGAATGAACCGACCGAAATCCCCCTGTCATTGTTTCACTAATTAATCGCATGACTAACAGAAAGGTTTCGATAGCAGTGATTTCAGGATTATAAAACAGGAGAGTTACACTGATGAAATTGAGTTGCTCCATGTTCATATTGGGAACAATCTCCACTAGTTCATCCTCTGCCATAAACTCAACCTGATATGAATAAGTAACCAATTATAGAATTGCAGAGAGTACACAAAGAAACGTATACGAGTAAAGAGGAGAAGAAAGACCTCTTGTGGAGAAAATAGTGAGATATGAGGATCAGTCTGACCAGCCATGGATGTATCTCAAGAAATCTCGATTTCCAGACCTAAATGCAAAAAGAAACGACAGCATAAGGTAACTAACGTGTGGTATAATATACATGGCGTGCAGAGAAGACAGAGAATCCCTTATTCATCAAAATGGAGACAAAATACAAAACCATCTAAAATCTGAATAAAAGATAAATCAAAAGGTAAAAAATTATCATTCGTTGAGACATTTAACCAAACACCTTGTCTACAGAATAGTCCTCCGTATTTTTTCTAGCACATACCCACTTTCAATTTCAGCAACATCATCAATCAGCAACAAAAAACAGATTTAGTTCAATAACATCTAGTGATCCAGCAATCGAATATGGCAAATTCTGAAGACAAACCTAAAAGAAAAGCCGGATACAGTAAGAGAGAAGCCCTTGTTACTGATTTGGGATATGAGATCGAGTTTACCTGGTTATATTTTGTGCGACTCCTGGAACAATCAGATCGATCCCTTCCTATCCTCAGTGAGCGGAAAGTAAATGAGATTCCACAACACCCGAAATTGTCCGGAAGATTTGAAAATCTGTGATCGCTGTGGTTGAAGAGAAGAAAAAGGATCTAGTGTAAGCAAAGTCGGGGAAGAAAAAAGCGAAATCAAGGAGAAGACTAGAACAGGACGAGTTTTGGATTGCGGCGTTGAAAAAATCTTTATACGTTGGCGGGAAATCAGATCTCAGTGTAGCGGGAAAATTTGTTAAAGCATCTAAAATAACTCCGCCTTTAAGTTTCGGTTAAACCCGGTTTAACTTTAACCAAACGAAAATTATTTTACTTCGAATTGAGAACCTTTGTTTATTAATAAGACTAAAATCAAGAAAACAGCGGTGAAAATCATCCCACGTAAATTCATAAACTTAGGGTGTAAATGGTAATAGCTGAATCTGGCTGAATATGAAATCTGGCTGAATTTTTTTTTATTTTTTCTGCAGAATCTGACTGAATTAGTTAAAATCAAATGGTAACAACTGAGTTTTGCTAAATGTGAAATCTGGCAAAAAAAAATTCTATCAAAACTTAGATCGAAAAGAGGAGGGCTAAATTAAACCCACCCAAAAAATCTTTTTTAATCTATCTCATGTAGTTGAGAGGGATCGAACCCCTGATATCAGATTTATATACCCAAAAAAATAATATCCAAACCTAAGTCAAATCAATATCGAATATATATTTTATAACCTGAAATACAATTATATACCTAAAAGCTTTATTTTTAATTAATCATTATATTAAAATATTTTAAACTATAATTTAAATATAAAAAATTAATTATTTAAATTGAAATAGCAAAGTACTCAAATTTTTAATAAAATTTGTATAGTTTTCTTAGATTTTTTTAAATAATAATTTCAGTACTTAGTAAATACAAATAAATAAATTTGGAGATTAACAATAATATATATATATATAATTAAATTGTCATCGTAAAATTATTGAATTTTTCATATGCTTGTACAATAAAATTATCAAATATTCCATAACTAATGACTAAGATTATTTATAATGACTAAGATTATTTATATAACAATACATTGTACATTGATAAAAGATAATGTTAAGTTAAGTTAGTTTATATATATATATATATATATATACTGATAGGGAATATACTTTTCATTTTAGAACTGTAATATATATATATATATAATAAATACATGTTATGTTAGATTTAAGTAAAAAAAAAAACTAAAAAAAAATGAAAAATAGCAAAAAAATCTTCAACATTCAGCTATACTAACTGGTAACAATTTAAAAAAAAAATTGAGGNAAAAAAAAAGTTTCACAAATTAGGCTGTCACCAGTTAGGGTCTTAACCTATATTTCTGTCTAGTCTTATGGGGACATGATATGTGAAATTCATTTTGAAGGAAGTATAATTTTTTATATCTAATTTTAATTTAATATTAAAAATCTATTAATAAAATGTGATGTTCCAATTTTAGCCCTTTACCTTATTTGTATTTTAAAAAAAATTAAAAAAAAAAAATTGGTAAATAAAATCGGGTAAAATCGCGACGAGCTCCTCTCTCGTACGACGACGACAACGACGTGGACAAGAGCTCCGACCAGAGCCGATATCGCCGCCACCGCGAGGATCGACCTCATTGAAAGCTCGCTAGAGCCAGTGCATTTGTATGTAATCTCCCATGAAGGTAATTAAATTGATTCTGCATGTAGCTCCATATAGCTCTCTATATAGCATTGTTGGTCTAATATAACTGAATCTGTATAGAACTGAATGTTGTGCCCTACGTTGTAGAGTAGAATCCGAGTTTATTCTGGGTTTCGGAATTGTTTTTCAGGTGATTTTGTGGATGTAAAATTGCGTAAAACTACTACCGGTGATATTTGTGATAAAAATCGTATAACTTGGTAAAACTAGTTTAAATATTACTTATTTATTTAGCGACCTGCGTTGTAGAGTAAAACTCGAGTCTATTCTTGGTTTAGTATTTGTTATTCAGGTGATATCGTGGATGTATAATTGCGTAAAACTACAACTGGTGATAAACATCGTATAACTTGGTAAAACTAGTTTCAGTATTACTTATTTAATTTAGTTTTTGGCAGAAAACAAAGAGCCAGGAGGTCATTATATGGTATCAATGCGAAGGTGCAGCTGGAGGATGTCTAATGATACATCATGCTGTAGAAGATATTACCATGTCGGTGATGGAAGAATGTTTATACAAGAGACTTTGGTTAGATGCAAGAAATGTTGGATTGAAATTAAGTTTCTACCCACCTATGGTCGGACGTGAGGTGGAAATGATTGTCTCCGATGATGTGGATTTGCGTGGTTATCTATCATACACTAATGAACAAGGAGGTACATGCCAATTGTTTGTGGAGACGATAAAAAGACTGGAAAAACCTGTTGAAACGTCAGGACAGATATCGAGAGTGGGTATAAGTTCGATTGGTAAGAACTATGATGACAGTGGTGAAATTGCAGCCAATGCTATAACTGTTTATGTAGAAGTAGAAATGGGAGGTCATAACGGTGTAGATGATGTAATTGAACTAGAAAATGTACGTAATGAGAGGGTGGATATTGAGAGAGTGGATATTGAGAGATTGTATATTGATGATGAGTTTATTGAGAGTGGAGTTAATGTAGAAAGTAGTCAGTTCATAGAAGAATGAGATGATGGTTTGGGGTTGAGATTGCATCAGGAATTTCAGAATAAGAAGTCATTGTAAGAGGCAGTGGATAGAAGATCATTTCNGGGTTTAGTACAAAAAAGTCTGAACCAACACGATTGGTTGTAGAATGTGATAAAGAAGGATGCAATTGGAGTATAAGAGCTTCAAGGATTAAAGATACTGAAATGTTTCGTATAAGAAAGTACACCAAGATACATACATGCTCTCGGGCTAGTCATAGTGAGAGGGGCCACACGAAGAGGCAAGGCACACCACAATTAGTTGCATCTATTTTGGAAGAAGAATTCCCAAGTCAGCTTAACACTCCTACTCCTAAAGTTATAATGGAACTTGTTAAGACTAAATTAGGTGTGAGTATATCGTACTTAACTGCAAGTAGAGGGAGGGTACTAGCTATAAGTAATTTACGTGGCACTGCAGAAGAAAGCTACAAAATGTTGTACTCATATCTGTTTATGTTGGAGAAGGTGAATGTGGGGACAGTAACACATGTAAAAGTAGACGATGATAGGAAATTTAGGTATCGTGCTTTCATTGAAGGGTTTAAGGTGATGAGAAAAATCATAATTATGGATGCAACATTCTTGAAAAACGGATATGGTGGTGTCCTAGTTTTTGCCATAGCGCAAGATCCTAATCGCCATAATTATCCCATAGCGTATGGTGTACTTGACGGGGAGAATGATGCTAGTTGGACGTGGTTTTTCGAGAAGCTGAAAACAGTTATACCTGATACTTACAATTTGGTATTCATGAGTGACAGGAATGCGAGGCTCATCGGCGCCATAGGTAATGTGTATCCAAAAGCTTATCATGGATATTGCATATGGCATATGGCACAAAATGTGAAAGTTCATGCAAAAGGTTCGAACAAAGCTGTAGTTGCATGGAAATTCATGGAATTGAGTAGGCTGTATACAGAGACTGATTTTAACCGTGAGTTTTCCTTGTTTGAGAAGAAATTTTCAGCTACAGCCAAGTATGTAAAGGACACAGCCGTGAAAGAGAAATGGACAAGGTGCCTTTTCCCTAAAGAAAGATACCACATAGACACAAGCAATAGTGTGAAATCTATGAATAGTATGTTTAATGATGCAAGGAAATACTCTCTTATCCCTATGCTTGATACAATCTTAAGAACATTTGCTAAGTGGTATACTGAACGTCGATTAGAGACAGAGGTTGGTAAGAGTTGCAACAAATTGGTGCCTTATGTGGAGAATCTAAGGCATGATTCATAGGCTGCTGCTGAGAGATTAGTTATACAGCGATTGAACACTTATGAATTTGAAGTTGTTGGTAGCGATGGAAAGACGTATTTGATCAACTTGGAATTAAAAACATTGAGTTGCACATGTAGAGTGTTTGATATCGAAAGGTATCCTTGTTTGCACGCATTGGCTGCATACATTCACTACATGAAGCATGGTGCTAGTACTGGAAATCCGACCGCATTGCATGATTTGTGTTCTAAATATTTTTGGATGGAGGTTTGGGCACTTGCTTATGTTAGGATAATTTATTTAGTTCCACATATGTCTCATTGGGATGTCCCCCATGAAGTTGCAGCCATGGAGATCCTGCCTCCAAATAAGGAAGTTAAAAAAGGTAGAAGGAAAGAAAAAATGTTTCCACCTGTGGGAGAAAAAAGACAACGTCGTGGGGCGGGACAGAAATTCTATAATTTGCTATTTGGTGATGCTTGATTTGTGTATTTTATTTTTTTTAAAACTTGACCTTATTTATGTGATTTTTCATGTTGAACCAGTGTGCACATATATGTTATAGAAGTCGTATAAGTCATACAAGTGTTAGTTTAACCAATTGTGTATATGCAATAATAAATGTGTAGAATTTATGGTTAAAAATACGGTTAAATATGAAATAAATTTAACAAAATTTATAATGTATTGAATAATATATGTGTAGAATAATAAAATGTATTTCTTAGCTGTGTAGAATAATACAATGTAAAAAAATAATTAGATACAAATAAGTTATAATTTGACAATCAGCACACCATAATAATAGTAATTTGAGGGTTACTTTCAAAATAATAACAAACTTACGAACATGAACTTTCATAAATCTATTCATAAAGAATTTAAATATACTAAACAATTATAATCATCATAACATTATGATTTACTAGCCGTATAATTAAAAATAACATGTCTTATAATATGTAATACTAAAAATAGTGTAAAATTTCAAATGTAAAACTTTTGGAACTTTTGTAAAATCGGTAACCACGTAAAACTATAAATATTTTTAGGTGAAAACGAGGAAGCCCACGCACGGTTGTTCCAAAAAAATTTCAATTTTTTTATAAAACCCTAAATTTGTTCTTCTATTTAACTGGGACACAAAGTCACACTCTCTCTCTCCTCCTCATTTCATATTCCCCCTCATTTTGTTCTTCTCCTCTCTCTCTTCTCCTCTAGGGTTTAGACGATTTCATTTCAATTTCGATTTAACATGGTTTCTGCTCCATCATCTACATCCTATGAATCATCACGTGTTGCTGAGATTCAAGAGCTCAATGAGTACATAAAACGCACTCAACTTTTAGCGGATAGTGACTGAGAAATCTCGGAGAAATTTCCATGTGGTGCCAAAGTCGGCCATGAGCACACTAGATAACCGCGATACTAGGTTTACTTCACATGCCAGGCGTACAAGGTATCCTTCAATATAGTTTACACTAGTTCTAACTACTCTATACAATACAATACAATTAACTATTGTGGTTGATATAGCCTGATGGTATGCATCGCCGGCAACGCTGGGAGGACGCAATCCAAGGGGAGTGTGAGCGTCTTTGTTATGAAGTTCAAAAGCTAAGGCAGCAACTAGCTGACCAGAAAGTAGAGTTGGAGGAGAATAAAGTGTTGATGCATAAGTTCCTGTCTGAAGAACAAATTGAATTACTATGGCTGACGGCACATGACCAAGATGTGGAGATTAAGAAGCTTAAGGAGATTGTGGCTCGTCTTTCCCAGTAGCAGTAGAAGTTATCTATCTATGTATCTGCTATGTATGTTTAATTACTAACTCCCCCCATCTTTTGCTATCTACGTATTATTGGGGACCCGTACTATTGTTGTGTGTGTAATATGTTTGATTGTGTGATATGTTTAATAGTTTTATCAGTTCCACCAAGTTTTACAATAGTTTTACAAGTACAGTTGGACTTAGTTGAACTGATTTTACAACAGTTTTACCAAGTTTGAAAAATAAAGTTGGACTTAGTTGCATTGATTTTACAACACTTTTATCAAGTTTTACAAGTACAGTTGGACTTAGTTGCATTGATTTTACAACAGTTTTACCAAGTTTTACAAGTGTTACACTCAGTATTACACGCAGATTCACCAGGTTTTACATATTTGGTTACCATAGTCCAATATGTCACACAACCAGTATCCAATATGTCACAAAACCAATATCCAATATGTCACAAAACCAACATCCAATACTACCATAAATCCAATACATAACTAAAATACTACAATATATCCACGCTAAAATCTATGTTTTGCCTTAACCCGATTTAATGGTGGAGTCGGGTTGTAATCTATTGCTATACGTTTACCGCCCTTCCTTTCTCCTGCGAGTTGAGATGAAACAGGAACCGCCTGCTCTGAAACAGGAACTGCCTACTCTATAACAGGAACCGCCTGCTCTGAAATAGGAACTGCCTGCTCTTCCATGTTCTCTACCTCCTCAGATTGAACAACACCTCCAACCTATACATTAATTAGTAGTTTTACACTAGTTTTACACTGGTTTTACTTGTTCATTGGATAAGACTCTTTCACTCAAACTGACAATCTTTTCTTTCATCAATTTGTTCTCCGCCTGCATCGATTTCATCTCCTCCTGCATCGACTTCATCTCCTCGTGCATCGATTTCACAAGCTCAACCAAATCATTTGAACGTGAACGGATTTCATCTATTCTTGCATTGGCGGTTTCTCTACTTATCACTGAGATGTTGCCTAATCGTGCTTGTACATTACTATCGAACATATATGGAAATATAATGGTAAGCCTTGACTTCAAACACTGCATCCAACTATCCACAACAGGATCATTCCTAAAATCCTCATCTTCTTCTGCGATGGATGCCAACATCATCCTTTCTTCATCTGAACGTGTGATGAGGATACTATCAATGTCCTGCAAAGAAAGTTAACTCACATAAATATGTTAATAATGTAAATTGTATAACTCGGATAACCTTCGCGTGGTTAAGAAAGTGGTTGATTTGTGCTAGAGAGTATCCTGATGCACTAAGATTCCTGAACTTAGTATGGCACATCCTAGGACAGTCTGAACATGTAGGAGGATGTTCTTCTTGGCAGTTAATACTTAGCTCCAGGATTGCCTCAAAAGCCAATAACTACAAGATACAAATATAGGCCACTGTTAGCACACTACACAATCTAACAATAACCAAATCCTTTATATATTTAAACTAACCTCCAGAGGAATAACAAAACCAGGAATAGACCATGGAGCATTATTATTCGTAACTATCCCATTAAAATGCCTAACTGTATGATCTATCTCACCAAGCACATGCTCAAAAGTCCATCTTTCCCAAGGAAAGTCTCGGTAATATGCTAGATAATCCACAACTCGCAACACAAATGGCTTCACACGCGTCGCATCTTTTCCTGTCTTTGTTGGAGCATCAAGTACACTGCAAATAAATTACAAGAGAAGCATCTTCAGACGTTCATTCGTACGGTTAGGAACCATTCTCTCCAATTCCTTTTTGACGTCCGTCAATCTTATGGCTTTGAGACTTCTAAAATGCCTCTTCCAAAACCTATCACTCCCATCAGTTCTTTCATAATCCGAGCTTTCATAGTGTTTGCAGTTCAGCCCCGATATCAGTGTGCGTTCCCTCAGGCTATATCAAACCGGTGTACCATTGACTATAAACCATGCTTCCTTTCTAGTCTTGATTTTTGCAGTCCGTAGAAGGAGCATCCACATACCCATTGACATGTGTGTTCTACTCATCGACATATGGAAGATGTGCTTGAACTGCGGATAGTTGTTGAACTAGTCTATCTCATAAACTGTGAGTGGATACCTCAAACCATCGAATAACTCCATAGTCTGTCGGATATAGCACCGCGTTGATATCTTGGTCTTATTCTTGTACTGCGACGGCTCAAACCACATTCTCTGAGATAGGTGTGCACACGGACCATCATCCACATCTGTGTTCTCTTCACCATTCTGCAATGAAAATAAAACACAGTATAACTACTTAGTTAAACCCAGTTTTACAATACTGTATAACTATCTAGTTATACACAGTATTACTTTATCCAAAACGCCGCCAATCATCCTAATCCCAATCATCTACTAACCATTTCACATATCAACCTGGTTTGTAAAATCACTTTAGTTAAACCCAGTTTTACGATACTATATAACTATCTAGTTGTTCACAGTATTACTTCATATGCATTTGTATTATGTCCAAAAATTGATACATACCATTGCATCATCTTCTTCTTCGTTATGTCCCTCACTTTCATCGCTTGTCTCATCATCTCCTTCACTCTCTTCTCCATTCTGCAATGAAAAATAAACACAATACAACTGTATAACTATCTAGTTGTTCATAGTATTACTTCATATGCATTTGTATAATATCAAAATATTGATACATACCATTGGGTCATCATCGCTTTCACGATCTTCTTCATTCCCGCCAGCCCTCACTTCTTCATCACCACTTCCGTCTTCTTGTTCTTCTTCTACCTCTTTCTCTTCTCCGACGTCTTCTTCTCCATCGTTTTCTTCACCAGCGTTCTTTTCTCCGGCATTCTCTTCTCCGACGTTCTCTTCTCCAACCACCAAGATTTCTTCTGGTGGTTCCTCTACAACTAGAGCTTTGTTTCTTCTATTCACTGTCCACCGAGCTCTAGCCACAGATTGTTAACAGAGCCGTCGAATTGTAGGTTCTGGCTGGAGCGTGAGCGTTTAACGGAACTTTTTTCTTTCTCTCCCTCTCCCGCAAGGGACGGTTTCCTTTCTCCCTTTTGAAAATCAGATAACTAATTACGAGTCTGTAAATTGGTAAAATTAGGGTGTAAAATTGAGAGGGAAAAATAGTAAAATTACAAATTTTGGCAATTAAAAATATATAAAAAATTAGTATTTTATAGATGGTGTTTTGAGGAGTTTCTTCTTCAAAGTGGACTTCTCAGACAAAACTCTAGTCTCATGTTGGTTTCCGTTTAAGTATTTACACAGTCGTTTTCGTTTTTTAGGTACTTGATCATCCTCTCTCATATGTATATCATGGAATCATTCTATCGGTGTAGAAACCTTGTTATTTAGCTGTGAGGTACATCATATTCACTGTAGGAGAATTCTTTTATGATGACTCAATTGCTTTACGCAGAGACTTTGATTCTCGGTTTAGGTTGCTTTTCTGATGGTCATTTTCTTAGGTTTTCCTTTCTTATTTTTTCTCGTTTAAATTGTTTCACTTCCTTTATTAGAGGTTTGATTTCAGAGATTTATTCATTATCTACCGACTTATGTAATTAAAATTTTTATTTTATTTATTTTTATTAATAAAAATCTAGATGACAAAACAGTATATATTTCCATATAAATACATCAATTCAGCTTTTCTTTTGTCTCATTTATTAATATTAAACCCATAAAAAATATACAAAAGTTACATAAACTGACAGAAACTAAAGAATCTTCATAGGTTAATCCTAAAAGAAGGAAGATCAATATAAAACTAGGGATACTTGCAAAAATAACCTTTTGACTTAAGACAATTGCAAATATAACGTACTATTTTCTCTCTCTTCAAGTACCTCAAAACTACCTTCAATTCTTTAGATAATTTTGAAAATGCCATTATTTTTTAAATTTTTTTTTGTTTTAACATTTATCCCTGCCTAAAATTACCAAAATACATATCCAACTTCACATATTTACTAAAATGTCATTTTCTTCAATTCTACCTATAACCATTACCAACCAAATTCAAGCTAGTAAATGCTTATAGATCCTACTTTTTCGGACTGTACTTACTTGTAAACAATCTTGAACCACATTATCTCTCATTTTCTCTCAATTTCATTTTAACCTTTCAAAAATCTTGAAACGTTAGTTTTTGTTAGTTTTGAAGCTACAATAACACGATTCGAAGCTACATTTCGACATTGTGGGCATCTAAAAAAGGTATATATCATCACTAAGTGAAATTGTTTAAAGATCTGAAAATTTTGAAAAAGTTGCAGAGAAGAGACTTCATGTGAAGTCTCCACGTCCATGGAGACTTCAAGTGAACACTACAAGAAGACATATATATTACAAGACCAGTTTTCGTCCCTAATTTGGTGTAAACTCTGTTTACAACGAATTTGGGACGAAATCTATTTCGTTGTAAACGGAGCANGCAAAACAGATTTCCTCGTAAACGTGATGGTAAATTTGCAAGCGCCTTTTTTCGTTGTAATTTCGTCGTACAAGGTCCGTTGTAAAAGCGTTGTAAACCGTACACGCGTCGTTTTAAAATTTTTTTTTTAGAATTGTTTTTTTAGAATTTTTTTTTTGGTGTTGTTTTGGGTTGTGACTTATGGGAA
>OVBA01000945.1:0-52188 GCA_900406435.1 Lepidium aucheri | reverse complement strand
AACAACCTAAAATAGTACTCTAAAACCATTAAAAATCACACTTATCACCAACACGCTTGTGGGAGAAGAAATAATGGAAATATTTCATAACAATAAAGAAAGATTTTGAAATTTTTTTGGAAATCTTTAGGATAACATAAAATCTAGTAAACAATGTAATATTTTCTATTCTAAATATGTTTGTAAACCGCCTCTATGCATTATAAATAGAGGAGAATATCTCCATAAAAAGATTACGTTCTCATAACTTACACACACAAGCAATACATCAATCTAATTCTCTCTTCAACCTTATTTTACGATGCTCTTGTCCATTCTCCTCTAATACATTGAAGTCGGATCTAACTCTTGTGTTAGATCGAGTTCGAACCGTACCTACATATTTTCCTGCTTGTCATAATGCTAATTTTAAAACATATAGATTGTCATCAAACTAAAATTCCCTAATTTTTATATGAAACTTTAAGAAGTTTCTATATTAGATTTTTAATGTTTTTATAATTCATTTCGACTTTTTCCGGGAGAGTTTATTTATATATATTTTTAGATTTTAAGAATATCTAGATTTTCAAAAAAAAAAAAGAATTTCAGGTGATAAGCAGTAAATTTTGGGAAAATTAGAAATAAAGGGTGAATTTTTGTATTTTTGGTAACCTATATTTTTTTCCTGATATTGTTGAGATAGTTTTTATATTAACGTTAAATCCATGTTAAATCCATTTTATATTAATGTTAAATTTTGGTAATCCTGTCTGCTTACCTAATGGAGAATCCACGGAGGTGTTCTACCATTATAAGAGAATACAAAGAAGATGCTATCATTGTCACCGACTTAATCACGAGAAAGACTTCTGCCCGATTCTCGTAGCCGCGAGGAAAGAGAAAGGTAAACAGTTCAGGGAAAAAAATCAACTTGCGCTTCAGCCAAAAACTGTAAGCCTCAAAGAAAGCGACCGCTTGTACGGTATCATTTCCGTAGAACAATTGGGGATTGACAAGATGATTGGGAGAGAAAAGATTGACCCAGAAGTGCTAAAGGAATTTAGACAATATCTGAACTCTGCACCTGCGGAAGAAAGAGAAGGAAGGATTGAAAAAGTAAAAGCAACAATAGGTGCTGCGGAACAAGATCCACTACTTCAGAAGGTAGTTCTAAGGCCTGAACCTCCTCCTATAGTCTCATCGGGGGTAGACAAAAGAAAAGGAAGAGTATATGATTATGAAGTGCTAGAGGAGAACGCTACAACATTGATACCTACTAAAGGACAGACAAAACTACTAGCAGACGCAATGTCTGCACACACAGTCCTACAATCCGCCATGACTCCACACTATATTGCTGCTAGTGATGGGCAATCTTATAAGCAGAATTGGCCCTATCCTCTTAGTTCTACGGTTCCCCGTACCTGTACCTCAGAAACAGGTACATCCGGAACTGAGAGAGGTAGACCAAAACCGAGGCGGAGACCTCATAAATTCCAAAGGGCGCTTTCCAAAATTCAGAAGAAACCAGGAGAGATAGAATCAGGAGGAGCTTTCAAGAGGAAATGCAAAAACGAAGAGACAACAACAAAACCAAGCATCAAGCGTGCTAAACAATTGGCAGTCCCCAGGGTGGGACAGCCCTAAGAATAATGAGCATTCTCTCTTGGAATTGTCAAGGCTTGGGACGGTCTCAAGCTTTGACAATTCAACGGCTGAAGGAAATGCGCCAAAAGCTCTTTCCGGAGGTCTTGTTTTTAATGGAAACAAAGAATTTTAGTAACGTACTTAGAGATCTTCAGGCTTGGCTCGGCTACGATAGGCTTTACACGGTTAATCCTATCGGTTTTAGTGGAGGCTTTGCTCTCTTTTGGAAAAAATCTGTAACTCTGGATATTAAGTTTGCGGATAAAAATATATTGGATTGCTATGTCTCGTTTGGAAGTGATTGCTTTTATCTATCATGTATATATGGAGCTCCAACAGTCATAAATAGGGCTCATGTGTGGGAGAAGCTCACTCGGTTAGGAATTAACAGGACAGTTCCGTGGTGTGTTGTTGGGGATTTCAATGAGATCCTCCACCCAGGAGAAAAGATGGGAGGACCAACTCGTTCTGAGGCAAGTTGTAAGCACTTTGTGAATATGGTCTCGGCAAACAAACTTCAGGAATTGGACAGCATAGGAATGGCGTTTACTTGGGGAGGAATGCGTAATGGAATTTGGACGCAATGCAAATTAGACAGCGCTTTTGGCAACAAAGGATGGTTCCGAAAATATCCTGCTACAAACCAGGCCTTCCTAATGAAACAAGGAAGTGATCACAGACCAGTGTTGGTAAAACTCCAAGCCTCTTAATCCTCCTATATCGGACAGTTTAGATTTGACAAATGGTTTATTAATAAGCCTCAAGTTAGGGAAGCTATTGACAAGGCTTGGAACCAAACACCGCACCAGATTGGCCTAGGAATCTCAAGTAAAATCAGAGAGTGCCGCAGAGTCTTAAGCAAATGGAAACATCAGAATAATCTGAACTCCAAAGTGTTGATCACTTCTCTTCAGGCAGAACTGGAGCTAGAACATTCTAACATCATGCCTGATTTCTCTAGAGTCTCAACTTTAAGAAAAGAGTTGGCAGTAGCTTATAAAGAGGAAGAACTCTTCTGGAGTCAAAAATCAAGAGCTCGATGGCTTAGTGAAGGGGACGGGACACGAGGTTCTTCCACGCTTCGGTGGCCGTAAATAGATCTAGGAACACAATAGAGACACTAGTGGATGAGAATGGTATACAACAGAATTCTGAGGCATCTAAAGGTGAAGTAGCTACAAGGTTCTTTACTGAATTATTCAAGTCATCAAACCCGTCAAACTTAGAGCAGTTCTTCGAGAATTTCCAACCCCGAGTTACAACCAACATCAATACACAGCTCACAAAACCAGTATCAATTAAAGAAATCAGAGAAGCAGCTTTCTCAATCTGTCCGTCTAGTGCTCCTGGACCAGACGGCATGACAAGAGCTTTCTACCAAAACTACTAGGATGTTGTAGGTCAAGATACATCGACAGAGATACAAGCTTTTTTTGAAACAGATAGATTCCCTGCGGATTGGAATTTTACACATCTGTGCCTGATTCCAAAAAAGGACAACTCAATAACCATGACTAACCTACGGCCTATAAGTCTGTGTACGGTCCTGTACAAAATAGTTTCCAAGATTCTGGTGAAAAGATTGAAACCATGGCTACCCGAATTAGTCTCTCCAACGCAGTCAGCCTTCGTATCAGAGAGATTAATCACGAACAACATCATGGTAGCCCACGAGTTAACTCATGCATTAAAAACGGTACCGGATATTGCAAAAAGTTTCCTTGCAGTCAAAACAGGCTTAAGACAGGGAGATCCCCTATCTCCGTTCCTCTTTGTACTATGCACTGAGGCCCTTACACATCTGATGCATAAAGCTGAAACGTTGGGCTTGATTGAAGGCATTAGATTTGGATCTCATGGTCCCTCTTGCCACCACATGTTTTTGCAGACGATTCCCTTTTCCTATTCAAGGCGTCACTTCAACAAGCTCAGACTTTCAACCAAATCTTAAACTCGTATACATCAGCATCTGGACAAAGAATCAATTGTGGAAAGTCAGCAATTACTTTCGGAGCAAAGGTCCCGCTTTAAACTCAATCCAACATAAAAGCATTACTGGGAATCGAAAATAGCGGAGGAAAAGGAATTTACCTTGGCCTCCCTGAGTGTTTCACGGGCTCGAAGGCTAAGCTGCTAGCCTTTATTCATGAGAAATTACAAACCAGAATGTCAGGCTGGTTCTCAAGAATGCTATCACAAGGAGGCAAAGAAATTTTTCTAAAAGCAGTGGCATTATCAATGCCAATCCACGCTATGCCTTGTTTCAGACTCCCGAATGCCTCAGTGACGAAACTCACCTCAGCTATGGCTACCTTTTGGTGGGACTCGACGGAGAACAAAAGGAAAATACACTGGAAAAAATGGAGTAAACTGTGTATGCCAAAACAGCTCGGAGGCTTAGGCTTTAAGGATCTGGCTTCTTTTAACCAAGCGCTTCTAGCTAAGCAAGCTTGGAGAATTTTATCGAATCCAAACTCTCTACTCGCCAGTCTACTAAAGTCTAAATACTTCAAAGAAGGAGATTTCGCTTCAGCTACCTTGCCATCTCGGCCTTCGTTTGGATTCAGAAGCATCATGTGGGGACGAGACCTGCTATTGAAAGGGGCCAACAAGATGGTTGGGAATGGATGCAATATCCGAGTATGGATGGAAAAGTAGATCAATGATGGAGAAATGAGAATCCCATACACAAGACAGACTATGTATGACCTAAACCTTAGGGTCGAAAGCCTCGCTGAACCAGGGGGAAGAAGTTGGGACCTGCGTAAGCTTAGAGAGCTGTTTTATCAAGAAGATATCGGATTAATCTGTAAGACCAAACCCATCCCGGGGGTGAATGACTTTTGGTCATGGCAACACACTAAAACAGGGAACTTCACGGTAAGAACGGCTTACTGGTTAGCCCTAAAGATCGAGCACAAAGACCTCATTTTAGAGGCTGAGGCAAAACCGTCAACACTCTTAGTGAAGGAAAAAGTATGGTCTTTCAAAACAACGAGTAAGATTAAGAACTTCTTGTGGAAGGCAGTGAATAATGCCCTCCCAGTTTTGGATGCTTTAACAACAAAAGGAGTTAAACTTGAGAATGTTTGTCAGTTTTATGGATTACAGGGAGAGACGGCCAATCATATTCTCTTCACCTGCTCATTTGCTAGACAGGTATGGGCAGTATCGGGCATTCCACACCCAAAGGATAGCTATGAGACAAGCTCTATCCTATCTAATATATATTACCTGACCCTCATAACAAACCAAATTAGCCTACCTCAACTGATCAAGAACTCGATCCCATGGATTTTGTGGTTTCTGTGGAAAAACAGAAATGGATTTATCTTTAAAGGGGTGATGTTCACTGCCTTGGACACAATTTCAAAGAGTAGAGAGGAAGCTAACCTGTGGTTTGATGCTCGGGAAACCATACCTGAATCATTTCCAAGTCGAGCACCATCGGAAGTCAAATGGAATCCCCCTCCTCACCAATGGGTCAAATGCAACATCGGGTGGTTGTGGGTCAAAGCTAGAAACCTGTGTGGAGCAGCTTGGGTGCTCAGGGACTCCATGGGAAAAGTACTAACACACAGCCTCAGACCATTTCGCAAAATTAACAGTCTCCTAGAGGCCAAATCATTATCCATCTTGTGGGCTGTGGAAAGCATGATTGCTCTCAAAATTGACAAAGTGATCTTTGCAGCTGAAGATTCTTATCTTCTAAACACGGCATCAAGACCAAATCCGTGGCCATCCTTCAGATTCTTTGCGCAAGAATTCAAGCGTGGCCTGCAACATTTTTTGGACTGGAAAATACAAGTGGAGAAACCGAAAACTAACAGAGGCTCCACTCTCATAGCAGTGAGTGTGACGAAAGACAATCGTATTCACTCTCTTGTGGCCTCATCCTTCCCCTCTTGGCTCCGAGAACTATTTGCTAGAGAGAGTTGTAATGCCTCTTAGTAGCTCATGTTGGTTTTACTTTTGTTGGTTGGTTTTCTTTAATGCTGTTGGGTATAATAGGTGGAATGACATAATGTCGTGTCCACACTTTTTCGATATGAAAAAGATAAACCCTCCCTTGTAACGCAAAGGTTCATTAATATATTTCTTAGGGAAAAAAAAATGTTAAATCCATTTTAGCCTTCTAATAGAGACGAACAATATCAACAGAAAAAAAAGAGATGAATGATATGAGAGGAATCGAGTGAAGAATCTGTTTTCATTTACATCACCGATTGTATCTTCTCGTATCTAAATTTCTCCACCGTCATCTATATCCCTATCATTTTCTGAGTTTTTTGAATCCATATTTTAGGTCGAAATTGGATTTTTCGAAACTTATGTGACAATGCTTCCAACCTTTAATGGGGTAATAATCATAGCAAAAACTCATCATTTTACTAGATTTTCGTCTCCATGACCATCATCTTAATGTTCGTTTCTATTTCCATGTTTTAACATCTTTTGTGTAGTTTCAAAGTCTCAATTTTACAGCAACAGTAAATATGTTTAATGAGCAACATCAAATTTTGCAGGGAAAAGACTCGATTGTTCAATTTTGATTCTTTGTATAATGAACGACATTAAATTGTTCTATATATTCCAATTCTATCTGAACTATCTTGTTTGCAGTAATTTTAGTTTTTATTAACAATAGGCATTTCATCATCATCTTCTAAGTCTGATCCTCACCAACATGACTGATTATGTTTTTTGTTTTAAAAAATAGGTACGAGACATTATTTTGTTCACTTCTCGATAGTGAACTATTTTTTTTGGGTCTTTGAAGTGAACCCAAAGATTTGTCTGTGAGTTTTGAAGAGAACCTCTTGTACTTGATACCAAAGATTTGTCTTGCATGTTCTCGTGTTTTAAGTTTGTCTTAGTCTATGTTTCTTGATTGGTAGAATTTTTCTTATGAAAAGTAACAAATTGATGAAATTGAATGGTTTCGAGGTTAATCCAAAAAGTGAGGAGGCATATGCTACAGATGTGATAATATCGCGGAAGAAACAAGATGTGATTGTAAGAGGACTGTTGTCTGTGACTGTTGTGGCTGCTGAAGATTCACTTACTGTAGATTTTATAGAGAAAACAGATCTGTTTGGGGTTCTTATGTTGAGAAAATCAAAAGTTAATGAATTGTGTGATGTTGAACCAAAAAAGAAATCAGGATCTTTCTGAAACATGTGAAAGGCTAAATTTGCCAGCCTTTATATCTGGTTCTTTATTTGAAAATTGTGTTTTAAAATACTATGCTTATTGTTTTGAATACATATATTATTATATTATGCAATCAAGCTGGTTCTATCCTACGTTTATGTCGGTTTCAAAGCTTTTTTACTATGAATTCGTAAAACATAAGCATTTTAAAGTTTTGAGCCAATGTAAATATTAAACCACGTTGAATATAACAACTGAAATGCTCTTAAATGTGATTTGTTTTTGAAATTCAACCAACCAAATATCATTTAACCAGTTACGTTTTAGCTGAATTTGTTTACAGTTATCTCATAGTCCTTAATTACTCATTCTATACGTATCAATAGAGACTCTCTTGATAAAGTTAACTTTAAACTAAACATTATCTTAGTTTATATAAAACCGAAAAAGGAATAAAATGAGCAGAGAAGACAAACAATGCTAAAACCAATATCCAACTAACTGGAAAAAATTTGTTCGACCTTCGAAGTCTCAAATGGCTATTTTTCTACGAAGACTATCTGAAAATATCAATTAATTGGAACTTCATGAAACTCTCTAAGATTTCAACATTATTTTTAGTACCCATCCTCTGCTCAATGATTTGTATGCTCCATTTTACTGCATCTATTGTTTCACTTGCTCATCCAGATGCAAAAAAACAAGCCACTAGATGTATCACCATTTTAGACTGCAGAGTAATAGTTGTCATGGTTTGTTGACCTTGAAACCAAAGATTTTCACAAAAAGCTATATACCACAAAAATTACTCCATGCTTGGTCTCTGTATACTAGTCTTTGTAAGGTAGAAGTTTGTGTTGGAATAAGTTTCATGCTCTCTCTTTAGTAAAGTCAAAAAGATTATCAAAGTTCTTGGTTTCGTCCTTTTGCAATCTACCTTTCTCACCAATAAAGTCAAATAGCTTACCAGAGTTAAAACAATCAATAACAAAATAAATATCTATAAAAATATATTGACGAAAATTTCAACAACTTTGTTATATTCGAACCAAAATTATTTTGATGGACTTGCAAGCTGCACGTTTTTTAAATTATGTTTAGAATTTTGTTTTTAATAATATTTTGTATTTTTACATATATTTGAGTTTACAATTATTTTGTATGTTAGGCTTATAAATATATAATTATTTGATAGTTAAGATAAATATTAACAATTATTTGCCGTTGTGATTTGAAATATCAATGCTTTCCTTAATTTAATTTTTTAAAGTGAAGCAATTGTGATAAATTTTGAAGAGACGTTTTTGTGTTAGTATTCAAAGTATTTTATATTTTGAAATTTCATTTTCTCAATTTAAATTTTTTATTTTATAATTATTTGAAAATTAATATTTAGAATTATCATGTTAGGAGTATAGATAAACATTTAAAAGTAAAAATAGATAGGGCTCAATACTAAAAAATAAATCTGATATGATTTGAGGTATTTCATAGTCTTCTTCTTCCTTTATCATCGTTGGGTTTTTCTTCTTCCTTTGTCATCGTTGGTTATTTTTTCTTCCCTCAATCAAGTAACTTTTTATTTTAAATCTCTATTTTATGTAATTAAATTTATGTAAACATCAACTTTATGTGGCAATTTGGTCTTTGCTCTATAACATCCCTCCATAACAATTTAACAAACCAAGCAACACATAATATAGTTATTCTTTATCTGAGCATTTTAAGTTATCAAATTGGTACTGAATATTAAAAGAATGACTAGTATCGAGAAGACCTTGATTCACAACAATTACAAAATTCTTAATATAATTGTACTAAATATTATGTAGTTTAACTAATTTAATCGTTTTCTTTAATTCGTTGTTTTATATCAGTTGTTGTGATGCTTATTAATTATTCTAATAGAAGTTGTGTACGTATGGAAGAGAAGTTACCAAAACGTCTTTTTAAAGCAGGAGATGATCCATAAGTATCACAGATAAACAAGAGCTGTAGAATGTGACTCAAGGAAAATAAAAGACGTTCTACCTTCAGAATACAATGAAGTTAAGAGAAATCCAACTTTCAAGCATATTTTGGGAATGTACGAAAACTCTCTTGGATATTCATCTCAATTAATACATAGCATCATGTGCAGAGAATTGATTACAGTGGAAAAATATGAACTATGGTTTGTGTTTGGAAGAAGACCTCTACGATTCTCTTTACAAGAATTTCACGCAGTTCCAGGACTTAAGTCCATAGATGATGGGATATGTGATATAGATAAATGAAAAAATGATTTTGAATTTTGGAGTAAATTGCTGAAGAGAAAAGGCAAGATAAGCATCAAGAAGTTGATGGATGAATATATAGGTGGTGTATGAAGTCATGTGGACAGAATAAGGTTGGTGTATATATGTGTGATAGCAGGGTTCGTAATGGTGAATGATGAGAAAACAATTATCCCCACACATATATTAAGTTGATAATGAATTTGGATAAGCTTGAGACTTACCCATGGGTGTTGAATCCTCCAATCTTCTTGTAAAGTCTATCATCAAAACGAGAGATCATTTAAAACTCCAAAGAGCTATGTTTTAGATAGATTCTCTTTTGCTTTTCAGATTTGAATTATGGAAGCTATTCCAGAGATAGGAAAATTGTTAGACGAAAAAATTAAGCTTACATAAAGTCCTCGATGTTCTAATTGGAAAGATGCTGCAAAAGTATCATATGCGACATCATACTAGTAGAAAACTCATTCGGCATATGTGTGAGTTCTTAATTATTAATTTGATAATTTATTTGCATTTTTTTGTTATAAGTGATGCTAACAATCTACCTATAAATTATTTGTAGGATGTTATTTATCCATACATATGTTATAGCGGCGGAATCAATGAACACTTTGAATATACTGCTTTTTTTGTGGCCTGATGAGATGAGAGACGGTAAAGTTGTTAATCTTGATTCTTTAATAAGATCAGGGTATGATTTTGGTGAACATACTTGGGGGTTTGTAGAACATGATAAGAATTTCCTTAATTCAGTTGAGGATAAAATCAAAGAAGTAGGAAATAAAACTATTGAAGATGGGGATGCTGATCCAAATCACAATGATAAACAAACCTCAATTTCTGGTTTACAAAGGTGTAAAAAGAAACTCCCTGATCACGGTCCAGAGAAACGCATAAAAGATTTGCTATCTAAGCGAGCTGCTTCAAGTCAAGGATTTACCGAAAAAGGCATTAAAGTTTTTATTCAAATTTTTTGGAAGATTCTTTTTCAAATTTTGAGAGTAAGTCTCAAAACTGAAAGACTATATAGTTGGACGTCAATTGGTGAACGATTGGGAAAATTGGAGAACAAAGTCTCATAACTGAAAGACTATATAGTTGGAACGTCAAAGAATAAAGGACCATCCATTGATTCAGAACCATCAAATACCAGTGCTCAGAGTAAATATAAGGTAATGACGAACAAAATTTCATATACTTAATCAAGTTTCTATGTTATTTTAATGAATGCATGTAGCCCTGGGCATTCGGTTTTCGGTTTGGTTTGGTTTGGTTTTTTTGATTTTTGGTTCTTTCGGTTCTGAAAAATGGTAACCAATGGGTTCTTATCAAATTTCGGTTCAGTTTAATTTCGGTTCCGGTTCTTGCTGTTTAGAACTCGAAGTAACCAATAGGTACCTATTCAAATTCGGTTTGGTTTCTGTTCGGATATTTTTATCTAATTTCTTTTAAAAAATCAATAAAATTATTAAAAACCATAAATTTATTATATAAATTGAATATTTTAGTTTTTTAAGTAGTTGTGGTTCAAATAAACTATCAAATTTGAATTTATAGTTATAATTTTGGATATTTAAACTAGTAAATTCTATATAAATAATTATTTTGAAATATATAATTATGTTTTGGTTCTTTCGGGTACCCATTCGGTTCTCGGTTCTACACTTATTCAGTTCTGGTTCTTTCGGTTCTTGAATTTTGGAATCGTTCGGTTAGTTAGCCGGTTCCGGTTCGATTCGGTTCCTTATGTTTCGGTTCGGTTCGGTTCAATATTTTGGTTCCTGTATTTATGCCCATGGCTAATTGCATGTATTTATCTAAGATTATTTATCATATTTATAATAATATTATAAGAGTAAGATTGGTGAGAGATTGGCAAAATTGAAAAACGAGGCACAGGACTAAAAGACCTATAGCTGGAACACAAATAATATAGGAACATCATCAAATTCACAAACATCTAACATCAATGATCATAAAAAATCAACGGTAAGATTTTAAATTAGTTTTTTGGAACAGTTGGTATAAGCATTGAGTTGATATTTGCACATGGGTAAGTCATAGTAAAAGCATTTTTGGGATCATATTTATTCATTAATCGTTGCAACAAACATGATGCCAATTTAAATAAAATCTTGTCTAGTGGTAACTACCCATTAACAGAAAATTACGACAAAAAAGCTTATGCTTATTAGTTTCAGTTTTATTAGTACTTTCACTTACAAATTGCTTTTGTTTTTACTAATATCTGGATGACAAAATACATTACTCCACCATTTATTTAATGTTTTGTAGAACTCATGTATTATTTTGTCATTTGTTGAAAATTCCACTAAAATAGTATACCTCTCATAATTTGTGTTACTGTTATTGTTTTGTTATAAATAATTTGATCTTTTTATATTAATAGGTTGAAAAAACAGATGGAGTAACTTCTAATGTCTATGTAGACGATGTCATTTTGTCACCATCTTCCGATTTATACCTCATGACTTGTGGGACTGAAGAGTTCAAAAAGCAAAATCTATTATTGTATTCCTACAAAGCTCTTTAACGATACAGTAAAAACTGACAAGGAAAGGAAAAAACCTGGAGATTATCCATTGGTGTTCGTTAGTGAAGATGCTTGGAAAAATTTTAAGGTAGTGGGGTCTGAGGTACGAGTAAATTATGACATATCTTTTGTTTTTCTCTTTACATTTTTCAACTTAGGTCTGATTTTATTACTTTAAAATTTCAGGGAGCTGAAAATTGGCCCAAGTGTTCTTAACAATAACTTACTTGACAGAGTTATTACACCATCATGATGGCTTGAAAACAAGGTGAGTTTTGAAATTAAGATTTTTGAGTGTCCGTTGTGGAACCCTACTCGAATCTCATCCATTATCACCCGATTATAATAACAGATTAAAATCACATATAGCACAATGTTGATATGAGGTTCATATGTTTATTGACGAACTATTTTATTATTTGTTTCATAACTTTTAGGAGATTGATGTAATGATGTACTTATTCCGGGAAAATATAACTTTACACCGATGGAAAGCTGAACGTGTTGGTTTCATGAACTGTATATTTGGAAAGAAAATAAAGAATGAATTCCTCAAGTTTAAGAAAAATGGTTGTAGCCATAAATGGGAAGATTTTATACTTGCTAATCGTGAATTACCTGCACACGGGAAGACAAACAAACAATGGGCTACAGTTTGGACCGAATTTACGTTCCGCTCAACGTCAACCAAAACCATTGGATATCTATGTGCATCAATTTTTTGCAAAGAACAATTGAAGTCTTCGATTATTCAGGTAATAACAATAAGAGGAACGTCGAAATATTCATAATTGTCATCCCTCAAATTGTGAAGGTAATTCACCCACCGGCTGCTGCAAAACATCTACATGTGTCTCAATATTCTATCAGAAATGTGCAGGTGAAGCTTGGACTTAATAAATCTTGTTGTTGTTGTTGCAGAGTGTATGCAATCAAGTATACGAGTGTCACTTGTTAGGATTGCACTTTTCATTGTTGGACGATGAGAACATTCAAGAAGCACTACTTAAGATTGTAGTGGATCTATGGAATGCAGCAAATGATACTGTTTTAACTGACTGCATGTCGAAGTATGAACCTACACAGTTTGATTTCGATGTTGTAGATATAGACTGAGAATTGACTCTTTTTTTATTTTGGTTCTATTTTTTGGCTTGTTAGATCTAATCAATGTATGAGCCACATCCTATTATCAATCATCGACTTTTTCATATCGAGCTACAAATTATAGAGTTTTTTTTAATCAAACTCAAACTGCGCTGTCGGAATATTATTTTACGCGAGAAAAAGAGTGAATGGAATGAATTAGCATGTAGCTAAAACATGACGGTGAAAATTAAGATGAAAGAGGAGACACGTTAGCAGAGTTTGAGACATAGATCGTGGGTTCATGATGACAGTTGTTTTTAGAAGTTACTTTGAGATGAGTTTAACGTTTCGTTCGTAAATTTACATAGTTTAATGATTTTTCAATTCACAATTCTCTGTTCACATGAGTATGTAACTTCTTTTTTGTTTTTTTTCTCTTTTATTGGATTTATTGATGCTGTACGCAGGTAATATTGTTTTGCTGCGTCTTCAGCTGCTTCCAAAAAAAAGACAGACGTGTGAGATAATTTTGAAGTCAAAAGTGGCATCATACAGATACCGTAAGAGTTTATATGGACTGGATAAAAATCGTACCCAAGAGTAGTGTTCTCAAACTAGATTCCAACGATGAGTATAATATTATGACTTTCTATTTTCTAATTTGATGTACCTACTTGTTTGGTTCCCCATCTACGAAAGCTATAGATCCAAAGCCTTTTACTTTGGATTTATATTTGTTACAAAAAAGAAATAAATCTAAAATCACAAAACCATCAATGATTCTAATTCAGATGACTTGATGAACGTTCTAATGATAGCTTGTTCCTCAATCTGATTTTGCCAAACTGCTAAAGTATACATGACTAGCTTTAAAGAAGTTTCTAAATTTGATGCATCTCCAATTGACGAAACCTCACATATTTTTTCTCCGCATATCAATCCAGAAACGAATTTGTGTTGTAGCAGCAGAAGACGCAGTAAAACAACACTTATATAATTGAGAATCAAACAATAATAAAAGCAACATAGTATTTTGCAGAAAATTGCAGGATTTTTTCATAACTCTCTTATTCTCTCTATTTTGTTTTTATTACCAATTTAAAGTTGAAAAATTACTTTAGAAGAAAGATTTTAGCTATTCTTTTCTATCTTTTCATACTACCTTAAACTGATAGCTAAAAACAATATAACTTTGTCTACACAATTTGCTGATATTTGAAGCAAAATAGTCGTACCTATATTTGAGTAAAGATAGATTTTTACATACTCATACGATGAATATAGACTTCCAAGTCATTACTCTACACCAACAAAAATACAAAGCTAAATGTTTTGTATAAGGTAGTTATATTTCACCATCGTGGTTTTGCTTTGTAACAGAGATTTTTGATGCTAATGTTTTTTCTTCACAGATTTTAGTCCACCTTAGATTTAAATTCTTTACTGTATTCTACATGTCTTCTATTTGATTCTTTTGATCTTATGACCAATTGACAACACCTTCTAACATATATTGTTATCCAAAAGAATCAAACTAAAATTTTAAAAACGTGAATAAAACTACATAGCAAATAAAATTTGACAACTAGAAAAAAATTCTTGCAATCCTTATCCACCTTAATCGTTATATTTGTCTGTCACATGTCAATCTCTTGTGCCCTTCAGTACCATAATGGCTACACTTGTGTAGCTTCTTTGACCCTTGTGATCCTTTTGAAGATCTTATCTTGTCTTCAACTGATTCGTGTCTTTGTTTTCTTGGTCTTCCTATACGTCTTTGTGTTTCAGGTGGAATAACCTTGGCACCTTCGACATCATGAGGTACATTCCATGCATCTTCAGGAACATCAATTGGATTAACTGATTCCTCATACGCCGTTCTCCATGAAATTGTGCTATACACTTCATCGACAAGTGTATGTAGTTATATGCCAATATAGAAAGCAGCTTTTATGGCGTGTCTACAAGGAATCTTAACTAAATTAAAATTCCCACACGTACATATTTTTTTACCCAAGTCAACCACACAATCAAATCTGTGTCCTTTGACCTCAAATTTGTTAGACAATACTGGAGAAACGATCAAACTTTTTGCCTTCTCGATCCTTCTAGCAATCTTTTTCTCTATCTCACTAGTTAAAGGGCTTTTATTTTTTGAACTCAATGCTCGATGTTCATGAAACCATCGTTCCAACATTTCTCTAATGCTTTCTATCAAATATTGAATTGATAGATTCAGTAGAGTTATTTTTTTATGTCAAACATGTATCCAGGAAAATGACACCGAGCTTGTTTTCTGACTCCAACCTCTTCAAGATATTTCTAACCAGTGGACTACTTTTGCAAATTTGGTTTAACAATTTCTCGAATTCAACAATTCTGTAAGCCTTTGAGGCCTTAGCAATCCGGATAAACCTTTTGCTTTGTAATATGTTACCACATTATTCAACAAATGGTGGATGCAAATTCCATGGCTAGCTTGTGGATAAATTCTCTCAATACACTTTCCAATGAAGAAATGTCTATCAGACACAACAGCTAAACTTCTATCATCCGCTATAACAACCTTTAGTTGCTTAAAAAACCATTCCCAAAACAAACAACCCATGCATAATGAGATCACCAATTGTTTTTTCTGAAGGTGTCCTACCGAATTTGCTTTTACTGAAGGAGCAAGTATGCTGAGTCACTATTTTGTTGATTTTAAAATAAGTAGACTCATCCAAACACTCTGCACGAAGGCTCCAATTGCAAGTATTATCTATGCAACGAATACACCACAATCTTGTATCAGAATTTTTAACCTTGTAGTTGAAGTTGTACTTCATTGCACAAATCTCCACACTTGCCTTTAAAGCATCTTGTTTCTAAAGAGTTGTTCCTTGTTCAAAGGATCAGCTACCCAATGATTCAAACCTTCATCCTCAATGTTCTCAGATATCAGCGAATTGTCACTATCAACTTCAGCATCATACAATTTACCCTTACCCTTGTTCTATAAATCTTTCGGGATTTTCTCCAAAAGTACCCTAATCCCTATTTCCATCAGTTAATTCATGTTGAGACTCATTGTTTTTACTCTGCCCCTCATCACATCTAGGTTGTAAGACACGATTTCAACATAGACGTTCTCATTGAACAAGAAATAAAATTTCTCAACTGCCGATCAGTATTCACAAGAACTAGAGGAGATTCTGAGTCAATCATCAAATTAGAAGGCAAATAACTGAATTCTATTTCAACCTTGCTATGATCAATTTTGTACTCTTCTGAAACCACAACTTTAAGCTTCTCAATAGTAGTAGTAGATTCCAAACTAAGTACTTGAGCATATTTGCCTCCATCAATAATAAATTTTCACTCTTTTCCTTTTGATATCTATAAACCACAAGTCACATAAATTTGGATCATCATCAATCAATGAGAGAAAAAGTTTTACAGAAACCTTCTAAGGTTCGTGAACAAGAAAAAAAAGAAAAGAAATTTCTCACATATTGTAGACTAACTAGATTATTACTCTTTTCCAATTACATAGAAAATTGATCACGTTAATATATCTAAAATTTAATATTTAAAAATGTTTGTTTGATAATCTTAAAATTCCCTAAAGATCAGCAGTAATTATAACTAACTAAATCAAGAAACATAGAGATTTTGATCAAGACATTCTCAAATTTGATTGGACGTTAATGTTATAGCTGGATACAAACATTGAAGAAAAGAAATCTGCTTATATCAATCTATAAAGTTTTTAAAGATCAAAGAAATGTAAACATAATCGATAAACTCATGGGAACAACAACGTCATGGTCAAGTGTATTAAGTTTTGATTTCGCGCAAGACGTACAAAGCCATTCAATGAAGAGATTTTAAATAGAACTTTAGCCAAAGAAAATAAGCTAGAAGACTAGAGTTGAGAATTTTTCAGAATTATATAGATTATGATTGTACTTGGATTGTAATCGGGTTTACTTTCAATTATTAATAATGTTAGGTTATGTATAATAATTTAATTTAATTTAGTTTAATTTAATTTAATTTAATCAGCCTTACAATTGTTGTGTAAGTACCTAATAACAAAGATTTAACGGGTAATTGATGGAGATAAAAGTCAATTTATAGTTTGGCCACAATTTAGTAGTATATGTATATAATATAAATTTAAGGTACAAACTTAAGATCTAAGTCTTGTTGTATAGTTCAATTAATTGACTTATTGAAATGACATGTATCAAAGATATTGAAAAAATGATTCGTGTCATCTTAATCGGACTATAACCAATAAAAATAGATTTTTTTGTTAACATAATACTTTATTACAAAAAGGAGGGATGACCTCAAAGTTACATCAGAACTGATAACATAAGCTTATCCTGTAAAACTGCGAGCGAGGAAGTCAACTTTATAATTCAAAGATCAAGGGATTACATGAAGAGAAATACTTCAAAATGAACTCTTCAGTCTTGAATAATCTTCTAGAAAAGAGGAGAAAGCAGGCCAGTCTTCAGATTTGGAAACCATTTCAAGACATCTAACTATTTGTTGCAAGATCAACCTCCAAAAAATCAAGAGAGATAAGGCATTGCATTACCCATAAGACCACTTTTACTTCTGAATGCAGCACTGATATGCTCCTCGGGATTGACATAGCCCCTTTACAAATACCCTGCATTGAATCCAGGAAACAAACCCAACCAATTCCAGAGTAAGAACCTAAACCACTCCAAGCCCCATCGACAAAATATCGATATCCAGTGAAGGCCTGATTAAACACCAAAGGACGAGCCATCGCATCCCAACAAAGAGACAATTCCACTTGACCAACAAGTGAGGAAGGTTCCAGATTTTTATTAGCTTGAAACCATTATGCCGCATCTAATTTAGCTTGTTTAAGAATGTCCCGAGGATCCTTATCAAAAATTGTGAACAACTTTTCATTCCTTGCCTTTCAAATATGCCATAAAATCCATGGAAACATCGATTTATCAGAATCATTTGGTAATCTCTAGAATAAATAATCAATATTTGTCCACACAGTAGGACCATGGAAGCAATTAATGATTGATGGCATATTCGATAAAGCCCATGTCTGAATTGCTGGAGGGCATTCAAATAATTCATGATTTATCGATTCCCCTTCAACACCACATCGAGCACAATAATTATCACAATTAATTCCTCTGCTTCTTAACTTAGTTTTTACTGCCACACAACTTGAGATTACTTGCTAAACAAATTTTTTAATCTTTGTTGGACACTTTAACTTCCAAGTTTGAGCTTGTAAAGTTTCTTAATTGGGGCCCATTGATCCCATAACACTTAGACAAATTCGACTCCTCAATCTTATAGCCTGATTTTACTGTATAACGATCTAATTTAGCAAAATGCAATCCACATGAATCAGAGAGCTGAAATCGTGAAATATGAATTCCTAATACCAATTTCACATCCCCCGGAGCTAAGAATTGCCTTCAAGGGATTTGTTTCCAAGATCTGGTAACTGGATCAATAAATTGATCAATTGTTAGTGACGGAAATAACCAGGGTTCAATTCCCCTTGCTGGTCTAGGAACAACATCAGGAATCCATAGATCACACCAAACTGAGGTAGAATGACCATCACCAATCCTTCTTAAAATCCCTTTACTAACAAAGGCCCTTGCAGAAATAATACTTCTCCAACCATAAGATGGGGAATTGATTCTAGTTGTATCCATTGGATTACTATTCTTATAATAACGTCCCTTAAAAATTCTAGCAAATAGGGAATTAGGGAAATCTAATAACCGCCATAATTGCTTAGCAAGTAGTGTAGTATTAAATTCCTCTAGAGGCCTGAAACCTAGACCTCCAACACACTTAGGTTTGCATAGTTTCTTCCATATTAACCAATGAATTTCTTTCGAAGTTTTCGAATTACTCCACCAGAAATTAGCAATAGCTGAATTCAATTTCGATATCACTCATTTCGGTAGACGGAAACAAGACATGACATATATTAGTAATGCAGTTAAAACTGACTTAATAAGAACTTCTTTACCTCCCTTAGATATAAATTTTGATGTCCAACTATTTATTCTTTCCATAAGTTTCTGTTGTACAAAGGAAAAACCATTGTCTTAGCTTCATCTAAGCTTTTTGGAAGGCCTAAGTATGTCCCCATACCTCCCAGATTCTGAATACCCAGGGTCCTATGAATAAGACACTTATTTCCTCTACCATAGAGTGACCAAATTGTATAGAAGACTTCTCAAAATTAATCTATTGGCTAGAAATTTTCTCATAGTCATGAAGGATCTATTTAATTGCCAGAGCCTCTTCTTGAGTAGCCTTACAAAAAAATAGACTATCATCTGCAAACAAAAAATGGGAGACCTTAGGACTCGCTCTAGCTATAACAATACCATTAATCTTATTCTCTGATTCTGCTTTTCGCAAAAGCAAAATCAACACTTCAGTACATAAGATGAACAAATGTGGCGATAGAGGATCCTCCTGACGGATCCCTCTTTTGGGAATAATTTTTCCTTGAGGAGAGCCATTATTTAGAACTGAGTATTCAACAAACCTAATACAATGTATTACACATCAAATCCAATGGTCATTACAACCAAAACATTGAAGTAAATTTTCCACAAACTTCCACTCTACTCTACTATAAGCCTTGTCCATATCTGTTTTAATGGCATTAAAGTTGCCTTTGACAGCCTTGTTTGTTCTTAGAGCATGGAACATTTCTTGTGCTATAAGAATATTATCAGAAATCAACCATCCAGAGACAAATGCCGATTGAGTTTCTGACACTAGTTTAGGCAGAACCTTTTTTAAGCTGAGACAAATAACCTTTGAGATTATCTTATATCCCACATTACATAAACTTATAGACCTAAAATCTGATATTTTTGTAGGCCTTGCAATCTTGGGAATAAGACAAATATTTGTTTTATTCAAATTGTCATCAAAATGACCATCTTGAAAAAAGTTATTAACAAGATGTAGAAGATCAGTCTTAATAACCTCCCATGGTTTTTGGAAAAATAAAGTTGTCATCCCATCTGGGCCTAGAGTTTTCCCAGAATGCATCATAAATAAAGCTTTCCTAACTTCCTCCTTTGTAGCCATTGCTAATAAAAGTTGATTATCTTCCTCAGATACCAACACATTAATCCCACTAAGAGATTCCATGAAATTAGTTTCCAATAAATTTCTTCATCATCATACGCTTGTTTGAGCTCTTCTCTAATCTCTAAAATTTCACTTAAAGGACAAGAATTATCATTTTGACTATCCTCTAATTTCTGTTGTAAACAGATTATATTTTTTCTGCATGATGGAATATTATATTTCCGCCATTTAGAAATCTCCCCTCTACACCTATGAATCCTACCAAAGAATGATAGAGGTCGTCTACAAGAGACACCCCGCCACCCTTTCTCAATGGTCTTCTGAAAACCTTTTTTGTTAATCCATCTCCTATCAAAAGAGAAATTGGCCTTTCTTGAGATTACATGAATTCGGAAATTTCCTATAATAGGACGATGATCTGAGCCTATCATCGATAAATAATTAATATCAGAAAATTGAAACATATTTTGCCAATCATCATTCCCAATGCCTTATCATGTTTACATCTGACAATTCCATTTGGTCTTACTCCTCCCCAAGACCAAGTGTTACCAAGACAGAGAAATTCAATCATTCCTCAGTTTAATAAATATTATTAAAATTAAGGAAAGAACTCGCAGGTCGAAGAGCTCCGCCTTGTTTTTCATTATTTCCAAACAATTCATTAAAATCCCCCATAATTAACTACGAGCTATCTCTTAATATACCAAATATTGTTAAACATTCCCAAACTTGGTCCCGCAACCTTTCAATTGGATCACCATAAATAAAGGTAATAAAGATTTTGTGGCCTTGAAAAGTTAAAGAAATATCAATCATTCTTTTATCTTTGTAGATAATATCCATATTAAAATGTTTATAATACATTAAAGATAAACCTCCACTTAGTCCAATTGGTTCAACTATGACTAATGAATCATAACCCAAATGTAATTGTAAATTCTCCATAAAAAGAAAATTTTTTTAGTTTCTGATAGGAAAAGAAAATCTGGTTTATGGGATTTCCAAATTTCCCTAAGATAATTTATTGATAATTTGCTACCAATTCCTTGGCAATTCCATGAAAGTGAGTTAATCATAAAATAAATGTGCAATTAGGAGGGCTCATCCTCCTTGGCGCCATTCTTTCCTTTCCTAGCAGCAATCGAGTCCTTGGCGACATGAGTAACTAAGTCTTCATTCATCCTAGCTGGCTCCACGAAGTGGTGTAGCAATCTTCACCGCCTTCTTTGACGGAGCCAATGGTGGCTAGAAAACCCTAGGGGGAGTATTCATCTTCACTTTTATAGGTTCTTGAGAGCCTTTAATAGATAATTTATCCTCCTAAACCTGCAATTTATGTTCAAAAAGATTCCATATCCTCAAGAGTGAATTCATCTTCAGGTAATGGGAGATTCTCCAAATTCTCCTCAACCAACTCGAAATCCTTGTCATTCAACTCCAAATCCTCCTCATTCATCTCCTCGTATTCTGGATGTAATCATCTTCATTTAACTCTTCCTCCAAACAATTTCCATCTTCACCTAGAATAGCACCTTCATGTTCCTCAGATAATAAGTCATCGTCATTCAATTCCTCCTCACTAACCATTCTACCATCCTCTGTTAACAACTCAGAATCAGCCTTGGCAACAGTTACATCAACAGCACCTGAAGCATCTTCAATTGGGTTAGGAATATCTTTCACTTGCGATTTATCTTGAAATAAGGCCCTTCTCGGCTTCTTCAAAGTAGAAGTTGAACTCATCTCCACTTCTTTTAGAGGTTTTGGCCAAGGTTTGGTTAATCTTCTACTCACAGGAAGCATACCATCATCCAACATAACTGAGCGAGACACATTGATTTGCCCTTCTAAATCACTCAAAGGTCTCTTAGCAGTTCCTTTCTCTACTTCGAGAGGCTTATTAGCCTCCTTATTCTTCACTTGATAAAATTCCCTTGATTTAACCTAGAGTGACTTGTAGAACTGAGATGAACCTGAGCCTTTGGATCACTAGAACTTGACTGATGAACATTATTCAGAGCTCCCTTATATCTTTTTGCCCTGTTTGAGCCCTTCAAACCAGCTTGATTTTGTTGGTAATCATCCGAAATCTGCACCACTCCCTTACATCTTGAAGAATCATGAGTAAGGCAATGGCACTTGGAGCAGAACCCCTGAAGCTTTTCGTATATTGAATTGATTGTAGCACGCTTGCCTTCCTCAAATTCAATGACTGTTTCAAAAACCAATGGTTTTGCATAATGGAGGAGGAGATGGATACGTCGGCGATTTAAATCCATTCAATCCAAGACTCCTAAGGATTGCCCTATAGCTCTGAAGGTGATTTCTGTCTAGAACTCAGAAGGGAGACCTGGTACATGAACCCAAAATCCAATTGTTGATGGATAAGATACATCCGCCAACTCCCTTCATCGAGCTGATGATAACATCCACCCATCAAAATGGGTCATACACAATCTCAACACCTCTTCAGTATCCGTGTCATCTTTAAATTCAAACTCAAATCTTCCTCCACCCAAGTTTCTGCCGGATACTTTTTTCTCCAACTTCCAAATCCTTTGCATCATAAAGAGTACAAAATGAGTGTCTTGTTTGTGAGGACATAGGCACCTTCCAATAATCATCTTTGAACACTTAGCCACAAGATCAGAGTTATCAAACTTAGGGATTTTGATGACCGTCTTGTTTTTTGCAAGTGAATTCTTAGCTCTCACCTTTCCCAACCTGACTTGAGACATAACTAATACAGAAACAATTTGCTCACTCTAGGCTCTGAAAAAACCTTGCAAATAGAAGATAGAATTGAGATGTTAGTAAAAATAGATTATAGTGACAAAAACGTAAATTGTTAGCAATTACATTCTTAATTCAATTACACATAGAAAGAGAAATCAATAAAATATAAATTCTAAGTTTATTATAGTATACAAGAAACCTTAGATTGTATATAAGTAAATTTGTAAGTAATCTACAAAATTTAGAATTTAAAATACTGCGATCTGTAGAACATAAAGAAATTAGTAGAATATATATTCTGATTTTTTAGACTATACAAAAAACCGCAGAACATATATTCTAAATTAATAAGAATTCTACCAAATTCAGAATTTACATTCTGCGATCTGTAGAACATAAATAAATCGGTAGAATATAAATTCTGATATTATTAGACTATAGAGGAAACTGCAAGATGTATATTCTAAAATTTGTGAGAAATTTACCTAATTTAGAATTTACATTCTACGGTCGGCATAACATAGATAAATTGGTAGAATATAAATTCTGATTTTATTAGACTATAGAGAAAACCGCAAAATATATATTCTAAAATTTGTGAGAAATCTACCTAATTCAGAATTTTTTTGCTGTTGGTAGAACATAAAGAGTTTAATAGAATGTAATTTCTGATTTTCGTAGATTATACATGAAACCATAGAATGTATATTCTACAATTCCAGAACATAAACAAAAAAAAAATTTTAACAAAATGTGAATAGTATTTTTTAGGGGTATTTCATCATAATTTAAGAAAGGTATAAATGGACAAATAAAAAAAGTATCCTTTTTCCCAATTTCCCCTTAAATTCTTTTGTTACGAGGGTTTCAAAGTCGAGATAATCCACTAAGGTATTGTAATTGCTTGGATTGATGGGCCCGCTCTATACAGAGTTGAACGAATGATTGATTGGAAAATCTAAGGGGTGCTTATGTAATTATCAAAATTTAGGGAATTGTATGATAGAAAATCATTTTCTGGGTA
The DNA here is from genome assembly GCA_900406435.1 of Lepidium aucheri. Classification (NCBI taxonomy): domain Eukaryota; kingdom Viridiplantae; phylum Streptophyta; class Magnoliopsida; order Brassicales; family Brassicaceae; genus Lepidium; species Lepidium aucheri. The sequence continues at coordinate 28,592 of OVBA01000945.1, read as the reverse complement.
TTAAAGTAGAAAACTAAAATTCTTCCCTTCTCCCGAAAAGTACCCAATTTTCCTCTCACATTTGTCATTTCGACCAGATTCTCTCTCGATTTCCCTAAGCTCATCTCCTCTCTCTTCTCTTCCTCATTAATCAGATCTCAAAGTCACTCTTATCGAACAAAACTACAACTTGATCAATTATGACTCTTGGCTCAGGAGGATCAAGTGTTGTCGGTAAAAAAATTCGATTCTTTCGGGTCTGTTTTTTTTTATTTTGTTTCTCTAGGGTTTTGAAAATCTGTTTTGGGTTTTAATCGTTTTGATTAATTTTTGGGGTTTTGGAATTCGTATTGGGCTTTATTCTTTTTGATCGATAGGTATAGAGTTGTTCTTTGTAGGTTTCAACGATCTAGTGTAAATAATGTTCCTTGATATTTTTGCCTTGTTTCTTAATTTGATGATTTTTTCTATACGACTTAAGCTGATATATCTGTCTAAACTCATCATGCATGTTCGTATGTAGATTGATCTGCTTGTTCATTAATTGTTTCTAGCTAATCGCTGAGAATGATTTGCGGACGTCTCAATTCTGAATGGTTTTTCTCGTAGAAGATTGAACATATTGGTTGAAACTCGATTCATATTTCTTTAACCAGAGTACATATTTCAAAACTCTGGTTATGTTTGGTGTTTGATTTTTGTGTTCAAATTTCTGCAAGGACTTTAGAACAGAGGAAGTCTTCATCTTTTCTAAAGCTCATTGCTCTTCTTGAATTTTGTTGGGAGGTTCTAGAAGTTATCTTATTGAAGTTAGTGGATAGTGATCAATTTGATGTTTTTTGTTCTCTGCTTTAATTAGGAACATGGTTGTTTCCATGCCTTTTTTCTTTTCATTTTTTCATGTTTCCACTATCGAGAGTTAGGGATATGAAGTTTTTTATTATGCTTGATATTACAAAATAGTTCCGAGGAATTTCCGGCTGTTGGAGGAGCTTGAACGTGGGGAGAAAGGTATTGGAGATGGAACCGTGAGCTATGGAATGGATGATGGAGATGACATCTATATGCGCTCTTGGACTGGCACCATCATCGGTCCTCACAACGTAGTTATATCTTTTTCTTTATCTGCTACCATTCACCTTCGTTTTCATATCTGTAACTTGACCATTTTATTATTGTTTTAAGAAGCATTGGTTGACTGATGTTCTTACCTTCATCATAACTAATAACCTTCATACCTGTATTTCAGAAACTCTAAACCATATTGTGTTCTAGGCATCGATCTTATTGACATCAAATCTCTTAAAAGCTTTTTAGCAGTTTAGGTCATTGTTTCTTTTTCTTGTACTAACAAGTATCATTCTTTTGTGCCCTCCTGTGCGCAGACTGTTCATGAAGGTAGAATTTATCAGTTGAAGCTCTTTTGTGACAAAGATTACCCGGAGAAACCTCCAACTGTCCGGTTCCATTCACGTGTCAACATGACTTGTGTCAACCATGAAACAGGAGTGGTAAAATCACCGTCCTTACATTTTCTGTCTTGTTCCTTTGGATGCACTGTAACTTTTGTCTTCATATATATATATATATATATATTTATGTATAGGTGGAGCCTAAGAAATTTGGACTTCTTGCAAACTGGCAAAGAGAGTACACAATGGAGGATATACTGACACAGCTGAAGAAAGAAATGGCTACGTCTCATAACCGTAAGCTTGTTCAACCTCCAGAAGGTACTTGCTTCTAATCGTTACTGGAATCTTCTTCTGATTTGCTTAAAATCATTTGCCCCTTCTAATACTGAAGTATGTATCTGGGGGTTCTCCATTGTCATTCTCAAGCTTTCCTTTTTCTTTTCTATAAATTTATCCCCAAAAAATGTTCTATGTGGATGGTATGGTGATGATGATGATGTTGTTCAATTGATCATCTGAAATTTTATCATTTGTGTGCAAATATCAAAAACAGCGTCTCTAAACTCCACATGTGTTCAGTCTCTTAAATTGTTAAATGAAATGTGCTAGGTTTTATTGGTTTGTTATGAAATGTATCAAAGTTATTTTCAACGAGAAAGTATCATGGGTTGAGATTGAAGGTATTGAAATTTACAATGCAAAGCTCGACACAACGTTTCCCCATGATCTGGTATTCCTTTTGTTGCCAACGGACTGAATCTCTTTCAATTAGTGTCAATGATTCTCTTATTTTTTTATTATTAGACATGGCTTTTTAAAGATTGAATAACTCAGTTAATGCTTGACCAGTCCAAAGTCAACCTTGAGGCGTTATTTTCACAAGTCTTTGCCTGTTCATAGTCAATGTTTCTCTAACTTTCTATGACCGAACTCCTTATTGCTAGTGCGGCTTCAAATAATCAAATTGATTAAAGATGCTTTAATCTTACTGAACTGATATAACACCTTATTCAGAAGGTCGACTAGTTATATTTTTTTGTCATCAAACTTTAAACCCAAAAACTTACAGTCAGGGCTGTGTCGCATGATAGACTGCATTAAGCTCTAGCTTTGGCAGTAGGTGTTGTGAGGACATAAACAGATAGAAATGAAAAAAAGGGAATGCTACAAATGTGATGGTGTCAAACGGAATGCTATTAAGATCTTTTTATTCAACACACAAATTAGTTTATTGTCAATTGCAAGTGATACAGTTTACTCTTATAGAAACGTTACGTGTACATATATATATATATATCAAAATCGTTATTAAAGCTATATGGAACTGAAAACTTGCGCTTCAAATTACTTAGTATGATGTTTAGGACAATATACGCATAGTTAGTCACGTGCGATTTCTCTAAAGTGAATTTGTCAAGTTTTTAACTAATAAAGATCTATTAACATATTTTGAACATTTGTGTGTGGAGTGACGACTAGCTTTCAAGGACGAAGAGGACAGTTCAATAGTAGATAAATATTCAGATACAGTTTCACCTAACTGCGTCTGACCAAATTTATAAGTTATAATATCGAGGAGCAATCTAACACAATTTGCAAGATTTTTCTTTTTCTAAAGTGAAGAAAAATAATTAAGTCCAGAGTGTTGTTGGTCGACTGGTAAAAGATGGGTCTGGACATTAACATGTTTGCAGGTTCAATTCTCCCAACAATCAGAATTAATTCACAATTCTTTTGAAGACTCTATGCAGATATGATTCATGTTTTCTATCCATTTAAATACCTGAAAATGAGACTCTATACATAGGTTGCATCCCCTCCCACCCCCATAAAAATAGTTCGGACCTGTCCCACAAGTTCTGAGAACTCCTAACTTACCAAATACATATATATATATATATATATTTAGATGTAGATATATAAATGGACGAAAGAATACTCAAATTGTAGAATTCCAAATACAACTCTTATTCACTTTTATCGAAAATCATTAATTTAGGTTCAACAATAAATAGGAAGGTTTGTTGATATCACCCAGCATAGCGCTCGACGCTAAGTAATTTCTCATTTTGACTCAAAGCCAAGAGAAAATTAACATAACAAAAGTGGAACAACAACAAAAAATAAAGATCCCGTTTTTAAACAAGTGTTATTCATCTTCATTTTCTTCAGATTCATCATCATGGGCATGGCCTTTTTGTTACCAAATCCCTAGAACTCAATCTTTCAGAGCCTCTTTCATTGCAATCGACCCTAATGACGTAGAAGATGAGAGTGATGAGGAGATGAGGCCACTTTCTGCAATCATCTTCTCCTTCTCCTCCTCCATCCATCCACCATCGACGCTATAGAAGAGCTGCCGGAGACTGAGTCCATAGAGAATGTGATCACATGCATAAAATCATCAAGAAGACTCATCTTTGAACGCAAAGGAGAATAAAACTCTATTCTGCAAGTGATGATTTGGGAATAACATTATGTTTGTGGGCTACAAGTCTGCAATATGATACAATACGTGATGTAAAAGCATTAAGACTGTTCTCTCTCAGTCTCTCTTTCTTTTACAACATTTACTAAATTTTCAAATTTAACTTTAAGTTTTTTCCGAATTCTAAACAATATCAACATGGACTATACGATTTCATAAAATCGAAGTCCAGTAAGAAAATCAGAAGACTCTCTCATAATTATGTTTTGGAGCAATAAGAAATATTTGTTTATTTATAACAGAAATTCGTATTTTTCCCGTTTCATTATTTATTATTACACTTTAAAATTTGATAATTATCAAAGTTTTTGATTTGAGTGAGACTCAGACCAAAATTTGGAAGGTATTTGTAGAATTAGGTACTGAACTGCTTGATCTTCATTGATGTGTTAATAAGGTATTTATATAATACATGAGAAACCCTAAGGAAATGAAAATAATGAAACCTAAACCAATACAAACCAACATTAGATATAAACCAAACATAACCAACAATATATATACTCTCTCCCTAATACTTCCCCCTCACATTGGAGCATGGAGGTCTTGAATGCCCAACTTGGACATAAGAAACTCGAACTGCACACGTCCTAAAGACTGTCAATATGTCTGCGAGTTGGTCATTAGTACGAACATAGGTAAGAGTGATGATACCATCACGAACAACATCCCAGACAGTATGACAACCCGACTCAATATGCTTAGTACGCTCATGGAAAACAAGATTGGTTGCAATCTGTATGGCAGCCTTATTATCGCAAGACAAGTGAACTGGAGCAGGATGATCAATACCTAAATCTTTCAATAACTTTCGAAACCATTTGATCTCACGTAAGGCGGCTGCCATCGAATTATATTCTGCTTCAGCGGAAGAATGAGACTCAATGTCTTGTTTCTTAGTTTCCCAAGCAACATGTGAACCACAAAGAAGTACAACATATGCACTCAACGAGCAACGAGTCAGAGGAAAAGTTGCTGGTATTCACAAAGTTGTAATCCTATGAATCCTACTGCAAGTGCACAACAATGTAGTAGTAGTACTTAGGGATCGAATCCACAAAGAACCAAGCTTGCACTTTCAATCACTTAATTTGAATTCAAGTTATACCAATAGAATAATCGAATGTTAACTAACAACTTAACAGTTTGCAACTATATTAAAAAGCATCAGATATCGGGTATTCATCAGGAAATAAGAATCAATTACGGAAAATATTTAGGAACAAATAAGCACATTCTAGACTTGAACATAAAGGTATGACAAATCCACTATCGTGGCATTTGTCACTCTATCAAACAACCTAGAGATCCTAACTATCGTTGGTTCCAAATTCTAGATAGGTCTTAACAAGCAGGTTCAATTATCCACAATTAATCATAACAATCAACTATCGTTGGTTAGATTCAATTGCTCATCAATGATAGTTCAGGAATCTTGCAAGCTTTTGGAATGTAAAAAAACCTATGATCATAGATTAGGTGATCAAATTAATCTAAGCATTACACATAAGCACAAATGGAGAACTCTTAGTATCGAATCCTATTTAATCCCTAATCATTGATTCCTACATTTTTCTAGAAATCCTAAACCTGATTAGGTAACTACTTAGTTATGAGTAAACAAACAATAGAAGGCATATGATGAAAAAATGGAATTCGATTGTATAAGATAATAGGGTTTAGAAATCTTCTAAAAATTATGATGGAATTCTTCTCCCTGCTTACAGAATATTCTCTGAGTCGAAAATTATATATATATATCTCTCTTTCTAAAACGGGAAAACAACTATTTATATGATCCTAAAAACATAGGTGCAAAACAGGAAAATTAGGTCTTAAACTTCGCAGGCTCGAGGATCGATTGATCAACTCATTGATCGATCGATCTGTGTTGATTTGTTTGATCTCTTAAAGTCTTGCTCGATCAACGAGTTGACCGTATCTCTCACTATAGAGCCGATCGTTTGATCCATGAAGTGTAGGTCGATCGCTGGGTCGAGCGATGCTCTTTATGGAATGATGATCGATCGTTCCTTGTGATGTAAGTCAATCAACTGGTCGAGCGTAGCTTTCAATGGGGTAGTGATCAATCGATCAATGGGTTGATCGATCGATCTCCAATATTTGCTGAAAACACCAGAAACTACTCTGATTCATCCTAAGCCATGCTCCACGTGTAAAATCCGAAATAAACCTCTTTTCTACCTGAAAAGACTCTAAAATACAGATAATCAATCTGAAAACATGCGAATGATCTCAAAACCGATTAAAATGAGGTATATCAATTCCCCCAGACTTAGCTTCTTGCTTGTCCTCAAGGAAAGAAAGAAAAGACTAACAGAAAGATTCCACTCAAAAGAACTCATTTGTCATTAGAACATTGCATATCAATTCCATAGTAAACCACACATTATTTACATGTCAGAATCGAGACCACCTTGTACTTCCCCCAGACTTAGACAACTACCCAAGCTGAACTCCACAATTCAAGCAAGTAATATGAATTCACCATATCAACTTCTCAAGGCTTCTAAGTGCAGTCTCACCAATGGAACATCGATCAGAGGACACATAAGTTTCTTTTTCAATCTCAAGACTACCTTTGATATGATTCTCTTCCTCTCATCACCACATTGCAACCGATTTTTCCCTACTTTTCTAAGGTATCAAATTATTTTTTTATCGGCTGCTTTCCTTGGTAACTCAAAGAATGTAACAAGAGTAGCTTCATCGGAGTTCTCCTCGGTAAGCTAAATTTTCAAGAAATCGGCACCATCATTGATGTGAATCTCAGGCTACCATCATTACATAAACACATGCAGTGTCATTGGAGAACTTTTACCCTTAGCTTACCATTTTCACAATTTTATCAACCAATCACTTCAGATTTAGCACAACATACCACGAGATGAATAAAAGAGGAGAAACCATACTCACACAGAAAAATCTATCACTGCACTGAGAAGAGAACTCGATCCTAAGTATACCAGCTCCATGGGTGAGAAAATTAAGTCAGGTTAGGTGTGAAGCCAACATGAGAACCCTCAAAAATTGACATAGATATGGGTGGTACTGAAGTACTGTCAAGCCTCTAGGTTTTCCAATAGTCAATCGATTCCTGACAAACAAACATTGATGGTACTTAGTTCATGACATGAAACAATCCTCAAAAATCATAGTTCTAGGCAAATCGGTTCTTAGACATCAAAAAGACAGTAATGTAAACAGAAAATGTCTGAAATAATAAAGCTAAAAACACAAAAACAAAAGAAAAAAGGCGTTAGTCACAGCAAGTGTCCTCCCCTAGACTTACTTTACACTATCCCAGTGTGTAAATAAACCTGAAGAAAGCACGACTTACACATAAAAATAAAAATAAAGATAAAGATAAATCAAGTTCGAAATGAAAAAAAAAGATAATGGTGAGAAAGTGTCATAGAATGACTAGGGACTCTGACTATCTCGGTCTCCTGGTGCACGTCGACGGCGTGGAAGGCGATGGTCAAGTGGCTGGTCATCCTCATCATCCGATCCCTCATCAGAACAACGTCCAGCAATGTCAGGTCTCGATGCCTCTACTCTCTTACTGCTCTCAGGTTTGTCCTCAGCAGGTGTGCTCAATACAAAAGGCAACATGGATCTTCCTCAATGCATCCCAAAGACGTCGCCTCATCGAGTGCTTCTTCTTCTCCTTCTCATAATGCCAACACCTGTACACCCTATCTTTAAAGTCATCAGAGAAATGAGGTACATCGAACTCCTCACTGTACTCTGGAATCAAATGATCGAGAGTCTAAGCAACATTGGGTTGTGGCGGTGTTGGCGCTGGAGCTGCAGAAGACCTACGTTGAGTAGTTCGTCGCTGAATATGCAGCGGATCCTCCTCAACTTTTGCAATCTTTGGATGAGTCAAGTGAGGCTTGAATATGACATTCTGACGACATGTGAGAGATGTAACCTCAGGAGCTGGAAGCTTGAGCCAGCAGGATTGCCAATCCCTCGCATAATACATCTACTTGTCCTTCTCTGCAAGATAGTGGAAGTTAGTCAAAACTCTATCATCCATCAGCTTAATCTTGTCGTTCCTCAAATGAGTATCGAGATCGAGGCAGTAAACCGGAAGATAGGGATAAGCATACTCCCTATAGTCTCGGCAACTGCAAAGCTAGGTGTCCCTCTGAACCGACGCTCTGTGAGCAGCTTAGCGAAAACAAACCCCTAATTGATGTTAAGCGGGTTCTACTAGGGAGCTGGACTATTGCCAAACAGATCAAGAACAACAGGGGCGATGGCATGATGCAAGATCTCAAGCTCGGGCTTCGTGACAGCCGGGTTGATCTCTTTACAAAGAATAATCAAACCCAATAGCTTAGCTACAATCCGAACCGCAGGGTGTCGGATATGTATAAGCTTAGAATCCTTGTCCTGAAAGCCACCCTCAGCTAGAATGTGCCATAAAGCTTCATTGGGTGTGTTGTCACTAGAAGGCAACCTGTCATTTGCATTCTCTCTAAACCCATAATGCTTGCACAACTTTGAAACCGTAATGTGTACACTGCTCCCTTATACAGATATATGACATATGAGGTCGATAGCGGAGCATGCGGGTCGGTGGCCAAGTGGAGATCGCAAGTGGCAAGCAACTGTCTCACTGGATCAGGATACAACGGGTAAGGAGTACATCCAAACGTACCTAAAACCCAATCTCTCTAACATCCCTATGACATCATCTAGGATACCCAACTTGTCCATAGTGATTGGACAAAGAAACTTGGTCGGTACAAGTTTGTTCAGAAGCATCTGATCATAGAAAATACTATGGAATGGTTGCCAACTATCCTCAGCCTTACGCCTCTTGTAGGCATTGTCCTGCTTCAACAAAGATGTACTAGTCCTGTTCCTCAAATTCGTCTCAAAAGGTTGACCATCAGGCATTGGCCATGGCGGAAGTGCCCTCATTGATGCTTCTGTCATACCCGCAACATGCTCTGTACTATGTCTAGAACTCTCTCCAGCTGCTAGGTTTGATTATCTCCTAACCTTCTGTGATGGTACCTTAGGTTGCTTAGTTCTAGTCATGATGTGCACATAACCACAACAAAGAAAAATCGAATAAAATCAGTTTTTCTTTCAAGAGTTTGAGAATTTTTTTTGAAATTATGAAACTTAGGAAAAAATATTGTGAATCAATGTCTAAACCAATCAGTAACAACAACAATCATCCAGCAATGCATCATCGATCACAATATTCAACTTCCAATCCAAAAATTCCCAAATTTCTAAAATTCTCCTTCAACCTAGCATATCGGTTTCTAAACATAAATCAATCTGATCCTGGGCTAGTGGGTTTTGATATCATCATATAACAATGATAAGACAATGAAATTACACAATAAAGCACCAAGGAATCAAAACCCAAAATTTTCCCAAAACCTTTATGAAAATTGGACTGTAAATCATCAATTTAGAGGTCATACCTTTGCCAACCGAGAACGTTAGAGGAGGAAAATCCGAATAGAATAGGCTTTTGAAACAATGAAAACGGTTAAGAATCAAAGAAGTTACGTGCTCTATAAGTTTTTTTCTCTCAAAATCGCAATAGAGAAGAAAATAAGTTTAATCCCGCGCAACCCTTGTTTTCTCGGTTATGAAGTACTTACCTGGGTCGTCGATTATCGAATTTTTGGAATTTTTGGAATTTTCGATCGATCACACATGGTCTTGTCAATTATTTGATCGAGAAAATACTCCTCTGCATCATTGATCGATCAATCGACCTACCGCAGGTCAATCCGTGTACTTCTCATCCCTCTTGATTGATCGATCCAATGTCCGTAGATTGATCAACTGCTCGATCATTGGTCCTGTGTGCTGCATATCGATTGATCCTTGTCCTGATCGATCAATTTTGTCCCTAATATGACTTTTCTCACCTGAAACAAAATCAGACCAAAATGAAAAATCAAACAAAAAGAGAAAAAAATTATTAAAAAATACTACCGAATAATGGGTTGCCTCCCACTCAGCGCTTATTTAAAGTCATTAACTTGACTTTTATCCTACTCAGATAACGGATTGATTCTTGGGAGAAATGTTCACTCCCTTGATCTTTTCTTTACCGACGATGAACTCTCCGAGCTGTTCATTCATCTTGTGGAATTCAGCACTTGTAGCATCCAGCAACACTACAGTTCCATCAGGGTGAATTTCTTTCATAGAGAATGGTCCCGAAATCTCAATTCCAAGCTTCCCTGCAAAAACCTTAAGACATAAGCGTTGAAAAACAAACTCATCATATGAATCAGACTTAGCATCAAGGATACATGTCTCGTCTTTCTTAGCTCAATCCTCTGCTAGCTCACGACAAACATTATACTCCTCATCTGACTCATATTCTGGTTCACAAACACTCAACCTTGTCGAAACCAAACCTTCCAAATTCAAATTAGCTTTCTTCTCAGCAGAAACGCTGATCACACCACACAAATCACTCGATGCAACTCTAATTGAGTATGACACTTCATTGTCAAACCTTTCCACCACAATCCTCTTGTTAGGAAAATCAATTTTTTCCCCTACTGTGTTGAGAAAAGGTCTCCCCAACAGTATTGGCACTGCTCTACCTCTAACCATCTCAACCATAGTAAAGTCGGTTGGAACCTCTGCAATTTCCCACAAGAACAGTAAAATCAATCAGCCTTCCCTTAGGGTTCTTAGAAGTTGCATCTCCAAAAGAAAGGGACGAGTTGTGCTCCTACATAAGCTCGAGGCCTAGCTTCTTCATCGTCTTTAGAGAGATGACATTCACACTCGCACCTGAATCACAAAGGACATTACTGAGAATCTGTTTCCCTAAGATACAAGGAATGGTGGATCTCCTTGATCCTCAAGCTTTGTCAGCTCTTTTGGAAAGGGAATTGGAGGCCTATACCTCCCTGCTTTACTTGTTGCACCATCATCAGCTTTGGACTTCACCACATTGCATGATTCCTTTAGATTCTTCTCAACTTTTCCAGGTAGAGCTCCCTGAGGTCTCCTCATAGCATCAGCATTCTAAGCTACTTGAGTGTCTAGCTTCTTCAGATGCACAGAGACCGACTCAAACTTATTGTTTAGATTATTGTACATGCTCTCTATCTTGGTGTTGAGCTTGCGGGTAGACTTTTTCTGCTCGGTTACAAGCTGTTGGATCAAAGCCTTGATCTCATCATTAGAAGTACCTGAAGAGCTTGTTAAAGCTTCCTGTGGTGGTGCTTCTTGCTGCCATGGCTTGACCGTTTTCTACCAGTTGCTTCCTCCTGAATTCTGTTTGAAAAGCTTCTGATTGTTCCATATCTGACCAAAACTTTGCACAAACGGCTTCCCTTGGAAAGGCGATCCCTATTTTTATTGTATCTTTTAAGCTTTGTTTAAGGTACTCTTTATGATGATTGCTTTATGATTTTGCTTTGAAGTTTATATGAATTAAGTTTATCTTGTTCTTCATCTTTACTTTCTGCAGTATTATTTAAGTTTCTTTATGTTTATGCAATCTAGATTAACCCTACTGCTCTGCCCTCACACAATGAGGCGCGAGTAGATCCGTTTGGATCTCGAGGATAGGGTGATCAGAGGTGAATCTGTTGATTCCCTCGCCTTTCTAGCCATGATTTGAACTATGATCTCTTCTAACTAGGCCAATCCTTATGTTGATCTCTCCCTGATCAAGAGAGATCTGATTTGGGCCGTGACCTAAGGCTAGCACCAATGGAAACGGAGACTAAGTGCCTTGTTAGTGATGGCTTGATCCGCTGAAGAGAGATCTAGCATGTAGGTCAGCTATTAGACAAGTTGGGCTTAGCTTAATGCTTCTGATTTGGCCTGATCGCAGTGAGAGCCGTAATGGATCAGGCGATTTGGATAGGGATCTTCACCGCGACAGCGGATTGATTTAATCTATCCTGGTCTATTAATCACTGAAAAGAGTCCGGCGAGTTGGGATTAACGAGTTTGATGCCGATCAACCTTCTTATCCTCTAGATCCTTGCCATTAGTTTAGTTTCAATCTTATTGCAATTGTTGTGCTATGTTTTCATGCTATTTCTCTGTATTAGTCATTTCCTTTCTGTTTTATTTTTGTCATTTTGTGTATTTTTTCCTATTCTCTAGTTTGCAAGCTCACCTAAATATCATAATCTATCGTTGTGACAAAATGGTAGGTTTCTTGGACTAGGATATAGTATTATATAGGTTGTTTACAAGTATCTCTGAGTATTTGGTTCGACAACCACCTTACTTACCACAATGCTCAATTGATTTGATCTTAGGAGAGAGAAAAATCCTTTTATCTAATTGGTGTTGCTGCAAAATCGGATTTGCTTGTTCCAGTTTATAGTTTACTAGTCTTAGGATCCAGTTGTGTATTACTGATATTATAACTTGTCTTTGCTTCACTCAGCGTGGATCTATAAGGACCAAGCTTTCATCGTATTGACAAGTCGTTGTTTCTGTCCTTGCAGGCCTCGCAGGTTACCCTCGACACCTGGCACCGAGGGCAGACACAAAATCTTCACCCTCGCATTAACTCCTGAGAGTTAAGCGAGAAGTCAGTGTGAGTTAGTTGGTTGTTGCACACACGATTGAAAGGTTCTCACTACCTTTAGCCACCCATAGACGATATCGACCTTCTCACTCGTGAGATCAGAAAAGAGCGTACCAGAATGCAACAACAACAGCCAGATCTGGACAATACTATGCTAGGAACGATGACGGATGGAACACCTCTGTAGGTAATGAGGCCGCCCACCAGGCACGAGCACAAAATCCAGCTCGTTGCCCTCACTATATTGGTGCGAGCGATGCCCCGAGTACTCACACGATACGAAATTGGATCCAACCACCGGAGATCCAAATAATAACTTTGAGATCAAGAGCGGACTGGTCTTGATGGTGCAGAACAACAAGTTCCATGGCCTACCCTCGGAGGACCCCCTCGATCATCTCGATGAGTTTGAGAGATTATGCACGCTCACTCGCATCAATGGATTGAGTGAAGACGTGCTGAAGCTTAGGCTTTTTCTCTTCTTTCTTGGGGATATAGCTCATTAGTGGGAGAAACACCTTCCAACCGGATCCATCACCACTTGGTCAGATTACAAGAACCTATTCTTACCAAGTTTTTCTCCAACCCACGGACGGCAAAGCTAAGGAAAAACATATCAAATTTTGTCCAGCATAGCACCGAGTCGTTGGCCGAGGCATGGGACATATATAACACCTATCAGTCTCAGTGTCCCCATCATGGTTTCCGGAAGGATACTATCCACAACAACTTCTACTAAGGATTTCACCCAAGGATACGAATGTTATTGGATACTGCGACCCACGAGAGCTTTCTGCAGCAGGAGATCAATGAGGGCAGATCGTTAATCGAAAACCTCCCTCTAGCTGACGGACAGTATGGCGAAGAGTATGACCGAGCTGTCAGGGGAACTTCTGATTTGGACACATCTGCGTGTAAAGAGCTGAAGCAACTCCATGAGAAGCTAGACAAGTTGCTAATGGTCCAAGTCAATCTTGTGGAGGAGGAAATGGTACACGAGGGAGAGTACGAACAACTGGAGGAAATATGTTTTGTTCTGAATCAAAGTGGATCTAAACCATGGGTCAACTATAAGCAAAACCCGAACTTGAGCTATTGAAGCACAAACGTAGCCAACACACAAGATCAAGTGTATCCACCGAAGCAACGGGATTGGATACCCAAGGAACAATGGCAGCAGAGCCTTAAGCCGGCACCAGCTCTAACTCAACCTCCGACCACAAAAGAGTACCAACTAGATGTGATGAATATGCTCCAACAAATATTGCAAAACCAAACCGCACACCAAGCGGAAATTACCATGAAGTTTGGAGAGGTACATAGTCGAATTGATGCAAGCTATAATGACCTCAACTGTAAGTTTGAAACCCTTAACGCACGACTGAAGTATGTGGAGAGAAACCAAGCATCGTCATCCACTAAAGCCATTGGTCAGCTACCCGTAAAAGCCATTCAAAACCTAAAAGATTATACGGCTTAGTCAATTACCCTCAGAACCGGAAAGGTGCTCCCATCAATGGTTAGAACGAAGGAAAATGCTGAGGGCAGCGTTATTCAAGCCCGGGGGGCAGAACATGCCAAGAATAAAACTGGTTGCGTACAACTCAGGGATACACCTCGCAGGCCTGAGGAGAGGCTAATGATGATATAACTACTAGGAAAACTGCACAACTCAAGGAGAGCCTTCGCTCGCCTGTGCAGCGAGTAGAAGAGCCAGACTGTCCCAACCTGAATGTGACAGAAGGAGTTGCACCTGTGGTTGCAACCAAAGCCAAAACACCTTTCCCTTTGCGTTTAAAGAAGAATCAAGTGGAGAAACAAAAAGTCTTTTTCGATAAACAAATGAGCGTTATATAGCTAAAAAATTTCTATCTTGGATGCTTTTGCCTTAATTCCGCAATACAAGAAATTTTTGAAGAACTCGCTTAAGGAACGAGAAGAGGAATTTATGGCTGTTGGGATCCAAACATCTGGATCGGTATTGGTACCAGTTCTCTCACATCAGAGGAAAAAGTTCATCACGGAAAAGTTAAGTGATCCGGGAAGCTTCATACTTCCATGTGCAGTAGGGCATCTAACGTTCATTAACTGCTTGTGTGATCTTGGAGCATTCATCAGCTTGATCCCACTAATCACTGAGCAAAAGCTGGGATACTCAAACTTCAAGGATTGCAAAATCTCATTGGTCCTTGCGGACAGAACAACAAGAAAGCCGAGGGGACTGCTCGAGGATGTACCAATAAGTGTTGGCAGTGTGCTGGTTCCTACTAATTTTGTGGTATTAGAGATGGATGAAGAACCTACTGATCCAGTATTGCTAGGTAGACCTTTCTTGGCGTCAGTGAGAGCTTTGATTGATGTGCGGAACAGGACCATTGAACTAAAGGTTAGAGAAGGAGTTGGTATGATGTTCGACCTAAAGGAAGGAAGAAAGAAGCCTACGATCGAAGGGAAATGCTTTGAGATTGAAGGAAAAATAGGAGGAATGGACAAGGAAGCAAACGAGGGAGCTCTGGTTCCCTTTGCAAACCCATACTAAGAAGAGTCAAGCTTATGACTCTAAACAAGCCCACTTGGGAGGTAATCCCATGTCTATCCTTTACTCTTGAAAACTTTTTTTAACTTTGTTTAAGATTAATCTGGTTTTGTTTTATTTTGAGAACAATTTTTGCTAGTTTATTGTTGTTATTGGGTATTTGGTATTTTGATCTACATCTCACGTTCAAGGAGCTTAGGCTGCACTGTTGGCAAAATGATAGGAAGTCATTCCCTCATTAAGCCAAGAGCGAGCATGCCTCACACCTAGTCCTCGGAGGCAACAAAGCGAGGAGTAAAAAAATTTGGCAAAAAACCAGGACCCCTCAGGACATGAGGCCAAGGAAAGTGTGTGAGTAGTGTTCACATTGCCTTGAACTCCACTCGTGGACCTACTTGCACACCTTAGTATCTTTTTATAGAAAGTTCTAGTCAAATACGTCTCATTATAATTGAAATAAACTTGTTATTCAGTGAAATCTTGAACATGAAGCTTAATAGTATTAATGCTTTAAATTGAACCTATTTTGATAATGTGGCTAACTGTTTATGTTTTTAGATATTACCACAAACAGGGAGCTAATCAGGACTCAGAATAGTCAAAGGGAAAGCAACAAGAGCAGTTCAAGCTTGGTTTTTCTGAAGGAGTAGTCTAGCCTTGGTGTATGTCGCGAGGAGGTTAGCTGAGGAGCACCTAAGGACAAAATTTGATTCGGTTCTAGCTCATCAAGTGGGATCCACGAACTAGCAAGCTTTGAAGAAAATCTAGGAGCGGTCAAGTCAAAATTGGACCAATCCAAGGGCTGAGATTGATCAAGAATTCAAAATTCAAAATCAACGGACTTGATGATCCCAACGTTGAGGACGAATGGCGAGTAACTTGGGAGCCGAAATTGTCTCATTTCTTCTCCCTAGATTGTCTCCACAGAGACCTGCAACACTCGCCTATATAAACGGTTCCTCCCTCATCAGCCCCCTCATCAGATCTCAAGCACTCAAGCAAATAAAGTCTCTCTCACCGCCAACGAGTTTCTCTCTCTCTCTTTCAAATTTCAAGTTTTTTTTTCCGATCAAAAACCTTGTCAAGCATGTCTTCCGGAGATAAAATAAAGGTGAAGGAGTTCCATAGCAAATTTATGAATGATGCACTGAGAGCCTAAAGGAGAGAAATAGCGGTGGAGTTGGAAGATTCACCGCCGGTCCACCGCAAAAAGAGGCCTCGCCGATTTATCCTTCAATCAGACGAGGATGAAACAAGAGTACATACAAGGATCAAAATCCCGACAAGAGAAAAAGCAAGAAAATTGGCAGCTAAGCCAATGGACTGGAGATTTGTCCATAGAGATAGAAGTTCAGCTCAGGCGAAGCGGAAAGGAAAACAGATAGCCTCTCTGTCTAGTAGCAAGGATAGTGACAAGGACAGTGAGTATGCTCAGCCCTCACTGATGGAAGTTGAGTACGAGAGCGAGGAGAAGACAAAGAAAGAGGCTGATACCGCAGGGACATAGAAGATTTGAAGAGGAGTGGGTACTCAGAAAAAGAGGCAAGGAAGGCCTACGAGGAGAAAAAGGTAGAAAAGAAAGGGAAGGATGCAAGAGAGGCCAATGAATACGACAAGGCGTATAAAGCTTTGAAGGTGATGGGGATAAAAGGTACTTACTTCCCACATTCTGGAACCATGAGGAAATTGGGTATCACTGAGGATGTGGATAGGGTGTATAACTCGCTTGGGATTAAGGTTTTCATGTATAGTGTGGTGAGCTCTTAGATTGAGGAGATATTGCAATTCCTCGCCACTATGGATCTCCTAATTTACTCAAAGTAGGAGACAACCAAGATTAAAAGGAACGGACCTGGGTATATAACATTCACCGTGTACGACAAACTATATGTGGTGACTTTTAAAGGAGTTGGATTTGATTTTTGTGTTCAAATCCGGAGACGCGGCATATCCGGATGTTGGTGAGAATGATACCGACGAGGTATGGAAGATGATGTTAGGTTCTGGGGCATATGATTCATCATGAAGCAAGTGAAGTTGGATCCGCAACCCCACCATCAACTACGCAAGGAGAGCTATAGCTAACGTGATCTTTGCTAGGCTCTCCACCTCGCCAATCAACCTCGGGGAGATGTACATGATGGTTATGGCGATGAAGAAGATTGTTGGTAATACTCCGAGTGGGTTGCTTATTGATGGGGATGAAGGGAACTCCGGGATGTCATTCGTGCTGGCAAAGTACCTCCTCACACACCATAGAAGAGTAATGACGCAAGCAGAGAGAAAGTCTGGGAAGACGAAGCACATCTACATCGGTGGAGTTGTTGCTCGGATATTGGAAGCGAGGGGAGTGCCCTTAAACACTAAAGATTACAATTGGACTGCACCACAATTAATGGACATGCGGTATCTTCAAGGGGTAGGCCTCATTGTTAAAGGTGAAATTAAAGGGAGAGATGTGTATAAGTTCGACCATCCAGAGAAGAAAGGCGCCATAATACTTCCGCCTTGCCCAGAATACATTTTGCTTTCCACGATGGAGAACGTGACCTTCACCCCACCCCTCACGGCTCTAATCGGCGAAAACCAGCAAGGATATCAACCTAAGCGGGCAGAAGAGGAGACAGATGAGGAAGAAATGGATCTGGAATCTTTCCTTTTCGAGGAGTTCACCGAAAAAAATTAAGGAACAGCAACCAAAGAAGCCCACAAGCGGATTGGGAAGCTCCAAAAGTTGGGGAAATGGCTACTCAAGAAGGTGAAAGGCCTTACAAGGGAAAAGGAGGAGTGGCTGAGCGAGCGCAAGAGGATATGGAGAGTAATTGATGGATTGGAATCATCGTTCTGAGGAACAGTGCCTCAGCCTCGCACTCAAGACTCGCCGCCACCAGCGAGGAGGCATTCAACTTCAATAGGTCCCAGCTCACACCAAGCGCAAGACGAGCAGCCGCTACACCAATCAATGGACATGACGCAGGTATACAAGTGAACTGGACAAAACAAGAGAAAACGTCTCTGGAGGGCCCCTCACACGCATCCCTCGCCGATCATGACTGCGAAGAGTACTCGGATAGACAGCAGCACGTCACACCATGCAAAAGAATAGCTCCAAGAGGGTACCCAAACCCTCAAAGTTACACTCATGAGGACATGAACACCTCAACTACTCACTTTTTCAGTTTTTAGGTACCAAGCTCCAACCCTTTGTACATACATTTTTATTTTCGTTGTTTTTCGTTTTGTTTGTCTAGACAACTCTCTCCGACTTCTATGCACACAAGGAACTGTGTGATTTAAGTTTGGGGGAGAGGTCTAAAGTACATTTAAATTGTTTCTTGTAATTTTTATTTTCTATTTTGCATGTATTCGTCTAGGTTGTAAAAATCCGGTTAGATTTTTCTTTGTGCATTTACTTGTTGCATTTCATGGCACTTAAGGCATAGAAGAACCATAAAAATTTGAAAACTGCTGAAAATGAAATCTGAAAAATAGAGTGATCATGTAGTTGCATCCATTTAGCTTTGTCTTCAGGCTGCACTCACTTAGGATTCATGCATCCATAATTGTTTTGTGGGAATGATCATGATAATGGGCAAAATCTTGTTAAGTTAGCTAAGTAACCATTGTGAATGCTCTTGATTGGTAGATAGCCGTTTTAGAAAGTTTTTGGGCGGATCATCGCCTTGGTAAACTTTGCTTGGGTTGTGTTTTGAATAGGTCTAGTCTAATTCCTTCTAAAACTGACTTAAACTTCCAATTTAGAGCCTAGAGTTTGCATCAATATCTTCCTTCTTTATGTTTAGCATGATCCATAAGTGTGTGCTTGGTAAATCCCTCTCAAAAGTTAAGTGGAAAATAAGGCTACCGGCAAAGATTTTAAACCGAGTAAGTGGTAAAGGCGAAGCGGCTGGAAGGATGCGTAAACCTATAGCCTTTCACGTCCGTGTATATCCACTGCTTACTCCATATGCGGGTTGGTGGAGCAACTTGGAAGGAAGCGTAAACCCGTAACCTTTCATGTTTGTGTAAGCCAACTTCGGAAAAGCCAAAAGTGCACATAAAAAGAAAAAGAAAAAGAAAAAGAAAAAGAAAAAGAAAAAGAAAAAGAAAAAGAAAAGAAAGAATGAATAATTGGGCAGCAAAATTTTAATGAGAGAGGACCATTTAAGTTGAAAAATGATCATGCTAAGCTTGGGGAAGTTGAACTATGTACTTGTTGATCTCTAGTCTCTTTTGAGGACTGCACCAAAAAGAAATAAAGAAATAAGAAATAAGGAAAGAGACCAGCTTAGGTGATAGGAATCCATAGGTTGAATGCTATGTTTGAAAATGATTACACTGCGGTTTCCAAAATGATAGAGCCCACATGTGGATTACGGTTTAGCTTAAGCAAGTTGTTCGTTAGACAAGATGTTCCCACTTTATGTGCAGCTTTTCCAGCTTAGGTCATTGCACTTTCTTGAGGCCAAGCAAGATCTAAGTTTGGGGGAGATAATGTGTGTGATTTTTGATGGTTTTAGAGTCTTATTTAGGGTGCTTTGCATCCGTCTATATAGATTTTCCGTTTACTTAGGTCCTTTTAGGTTTGTTTTGCTTTCTTTACATTTGCATTTGGAGTCTGAACTTTTATCTAGGAAAAGGAACTAAAATGCTAAGGACAATTGGATCAGCTGCTAGGCAAAAAATATCATGCAACCTCGGATTGCTACCTCACCGATAGCAGGGCGAAGACTCCTCAGAACGCTCAAGAAAAGATGCCTTAGTCACCAGCCTCAACCTATCTGTCGCGAGGGAAGATCAATCTCTTCATCTCAAGGATTACACTCGGACCATTCACTCAGTCTTAACCCACGAGAACTAAGAAAAGAATCACTCCTCGGTGCCCAAGCTCGCACAAGGACTCCGAGGGCAAGACTTACAAAAATTCTTGGTTGACCAACTTAAGTCGGTTTGACCATTAGGGTTATGCAAATAACCCTATAAATATCCTCCAATCACTCTCTTATCCATCATCTGTTGTTTAGCTGAAAAACTCTCTCTATTTTTATTTTATCTTTTAAGCTTTGTTTAAGGTACTCTTTATGATGATTACTTTATAATTTTGCTTGGAAGTTTATATGAATTAAGTTTATCTTGTTCTTCATCTTTACTTTCTGCAATTTTATTTAAGTTTCTTTATGTATATGCAATCTAGATTAACCCTACTCCTCTGCCCTCACACAATGAGGCGCGAGTAGATTCGTTTGGATCTTGAGGGTAGGGCGATCGGAGGTGAATCCGTTGATACCCTCACCGTTTTAGCCATGATCTAAACTCTGATCTCTTCTAACTAGGCCAAGCTTAATGCTGATCTCTCCCTGATCAAGAGAGATCTAATTTGGGCCGTGACCTAAGGCTAGCGCTAATGGGAGCAGAGACCAAGTGCCTTGTTAGTGATGGCTTGATCCGCTGAAGAGAGATCTAGCATGTGGGTCGGCTGTAAGACAAGTTGGGCTTAGCTTAATGCTTCTGATTCGGCGTGATCGCAGCGAGAGCTGTAATAGGTCAACCGATTTGGATAAGGGTCTTCACCGCGAGAGCGGGTCAATCTAATTTAGTCATGGTCTAGAGGTCACTCAAAAGAGTCCGGCAAGTTGGGATCAACGAGTTTGTCGCCGATCAATCTCCCTATCCTCTAGATCCTTGCCTTTAGTTTAATTTCTATTTTATTGAAATTGTTGTGCTATGTTTTCATGCTATTTCTCTATTTTAGTCATTTCCATTCTGTTTTATTTTTGTCATTTTGTGTATTTTGTCTTATTCTCTAGTTTGCAAGCTCACCTAAATATCATAATATATCGTTGTGACATAATGGTAGGTTATTTAGACTAGGATCTAGTACTAGATAAGTTGTTTACAAGCATCTCTGAGTATTTGGTTCGACAACCACCTTACTTACCACTATGCTCAATTGATTTGATCTTAGGAGAGAGAAAAATCCTTTTATCAATTTTTGACCTTTCTTCCTTGGTCATACTGTGGTCAATGATTCCTTGAACTCGCAGCCAAGTTGTCGATGAGGGTGAAAGCTTTGTCCCTCGTGTTAGTCATGAAGTCTCCATTACTTGCTGCATTCAAATAGTTCTTGTACTCCCAATCGATACCATCATAGAAGGTATTCAACAACTGTTCATCCGAATACCCATGATGTGGACAGTCTTGTTGGTATTCTCCCAAGCTTCATTCAAAGACTCACCAGAACGTTGCTGAAATGCTGAAATCTTTCTCCTCAATGATGCAGTCTTTGACTTGGTATATAACTAATCCAAGAAGACAGCCCTAACTTCTTCCCACGTGTAGAGTGAACCTGGAGGCAAAGATTGCAACTGTCTAGAAGCTTTATCGGAAAGTGAATGGTGAAACAACTAACATTTCACATAGTCTGCAGGGATTCCATTCAAACCCGTAGTGCTGCACGTATCCTAAAAGTTTTCAATATGATCCATTGGATTCTCTCCCGGGAGACCATTGAAGACATATTGCTTAACAAATCTAATCAACTGAGGCTTGATCTCATAGTCTTGTCTTTGGATTGGTGGAGGTCGAATAGTAGACCTATTCTGATAGTAAATGTGATGTGTATCCATGTCATCTATAGCTCGGCGTTGAGGCTATTCCTGATGCCTCCTAAGCATAGCTAGATCTCTCTGCAACTGTTCAACTGTTTGCTGAACATCCTGGTTTCCCTGTATAGTATTCTGAGCTTCAAGATCCTGAGAAATCTATTGGTTATCTCGATTCATTGCTTTTGCTCGACGATTTTCTCATTATACTCTAGCAAGTTGCTCGTTGTCAAAGCCAAGTAGATTCTCTGAACCTTGACTTCCTCTGCTCATAGACCTGAAACGAAAACAAAACCAAAACACAAAATAAAAATGTAAGTAAAAGAGTATAGACTAAAAATCGAATCTCAATCGAAAGGCAACCAATTGGTTCCCCGACAACAGCATCAAAAACTTGTTGTTCGCAAAATTTTAACTCTATGAATCTTAGTGCAAGTGCACAACAATGTAGTAGTAGTACTTAGGGATCGAATCCACGAAGAACCAAACTTGCACTTTCAACCACTTAATCCGAATTCAAGCTATACCAATAGAATAATCGAATGTTAACTAATAACTTAACGGTTTGCAACTATATTAAAAAACATCAGACATCGGGTATTCATCAGGAAATAAGAATCAATCAGGGAAAATATTCAGGAACAAATAAGCACCATTCTCGACTGAACATAAAGGTTTGACAAATCTACTATCGTGATATTTGTCACTCTATCAAACAACCTAGAGATTGTAACTATCGTTGGTCCCAAATTCTAGATAGGCCTTAATAAGCAGGTTCAATAATCCACAATTACTCCTAACAGTCAACTATCATTGGTTAGATTCGATTGCTCATCAATGCTAGTTCAGGAATCTTACAAGCTTTTGGAATGTAAAACAACCTATGATCATAGATTAGGGTATCAAGCTAATCTACGCATTACACATAAGCATAGATGGAGAACTCTTAGTCGTAGAATCCTATTCAATCCCTAATCATTGATTCCTAAATCCCTAAAAATCCTAAACCTGATTAAGTAACTACTCAGACATGATTAAATAAACAATAGAAGGCGTAATGATAAAAAAACATGAAATTCAATTATATAAGATAATAGGGTTTAGTAATCTTCTCATAAGTATGATGGAATTCTTCTCCCTGCTTACAGAATACTCTCTGAGTCAAAAATTATGTCTCTTTCTCTTTCTAAAACGGAAAGACAACTATTTATATGATCCTAAAAATGTAGGTGCAAAACAGGAAAATTAGGTCTTAAACTTCACAGGCTCGAGGATCAATCAATCAAGGAGTTGATCAATCGATCTGCGTTGATTTTATTGATCTTTCAAAGTCTTGTTCGATCAACGAGTTGAGCGTATCTCTCACTATAGAGCCAATCGATCGATCCATGAAGTGTAGGTCGATCGCTGGGTCGAGCGATGCTCTCTATGGGATAATGATCGATTGATCCTTGTGATGTATGTTGATCATCAGGTCGAGCATAGCTCTCAATGGTTTGATCGATCGATCTCCAATCTTTGCTGAAAACTCAAGAAATTGCCCTGATTCATCCTAAGTCATGCTCCACGTGTAAGATCTGAAATAAACCTGTTTTCTACCTGAAAAGAATCTAAAATGCTGACAATCAATCTGAATATATGCGAATTAATGAGCTTAAAGCCGATAAAAATGAGGTATATCAGTTGCCCAATCGGAATCACAATACACATCGAGAGACAAGTCCATGTCCAACTTAAGTAAAATTCCAGCACCGGGAGATCCTTTGAGATAACAAAAAACCCACAAAGCAGCAACCAAATGAGCCTCACGAAGTGCCTGTATAAATTGTGACAAAACATGAACGAGTAGTTCAGATCTGGTCGAGTATTTGTCAGATAGATGAGGCAACCAACTAGTCTTCCATACTTTGATGGATCACTAAGCCAGGGACCATTATCATGAGCTAAGTGATGATTTTGCTCCAAAGAGTGTGGTTGTGAGTTTTTTTCCTGTATAGCCATTGTCCGCAATGATATCTAATGCATATTTTCTTTGTGATAAGTATATACCATCTTGTCCTCGACTGACTTCTATCCCAAGGAAAATTTTCAGCTTTCTTAAGTCCTTCATTGATAAGAAATTGCGGATATAGTCCTTGAACCTTTGAACCATATAACTGTCATTGCCACAAATCAACAAGTCATCAACATAGACTAAAACTCTAGTCTCTATCCCTGCCTTCGTGAACGAGAAGAAAGAGTAGTCATCATAAGATTTTACAAACCAAAACTTGAGCAAAGCATTTGACAACTTTTTAAACCAACACTGAGAAGCTTTCTTAAGTCCATACAATGATTTGCAAAGACAACACACCTTGTTTGGATAAGAATGAAAAAAACCAGGAGGCAAGTTCATGTAAAACTCTACTTCAAGATCACCATGAAGAAAGACGTTATCAACATCCATTTGAAACACTTCCCAATCTTGGGCTACCACAAGACAAAGAAAGGAACGAACAGTAGTCATTTTGACCATGGGAGCAAAGGTTTCAGAGTATTCTTCTCCTTCAACCTAATCATTACCACAATCCACCAAACGAGCCTTGTATCTTTCTACAGTTCCATCAGCATTATACTTAGTCTTGTAAACCCACTAAGAACCCAAAGGAGCACAATTCTGAGGCAGCTCATAAATGTCCCACGTATGTTGATTTTTAGGAGAAACTACTTCCTTTGTCATTGTATTATTCCACACATCTATCTTCACTGCTTCACCAAAGTGTTTTGGCTTAACTGTGTCTGAGATTACCGCTAAATAGACCTTGTAATACGCATAAAACTTATCATCAGAGATGTAGTCAGTTAGAGGGTATAGGGACATACCTTGGACCGTCAAGGAGGCGGATTGAAGCAATGAATCTGTGTGAGCATGATGGATGGTGTGTGTACACTGAGCATTATACTGCACATAATCACAAAGCAAAACAGATAGCTTGGCTGCACGTGCACTACCCCTAGGTGCAACCAACTCATCCAATGAGTCACTGGACTCACTCACTTTGGTAGGAGGCAAGTCACTTTCTAGTTCAGCAACTTCAGCAGCCAGTTTCGGAGAGGCACAAACCTCTTCTTGTGATGAAACCACATCACTATTTGACCTTGAGACTAGATCGGTGCTCCCCCTGTTAGGAACAGGCAACAAACTAGGAGTAGAAACCTCATCCAACCAGTCCAAATCATCACCACTTGCTACCACAGGCGAGCACAAATCATGGTGTGTTTTCTCCGAATATGGGAAAACATCTTCCCGAAACATAACATCACGAGAACACCGAAATCGTTTCTTCAATATCATATACTCTCTAATCCTTCTGACCAAAGGGATAACCAACAAAGATACAAAGACGGCTCCTCTCCTTGAATTTTTCCTTATCTCGAGATATACGATGAACATAACAAGCTGAACCAAAGACACACAAACGTGTAAAGTTTGGTAGAGTACCATGGAGCAGCTCATACGGAGATCAACCCTTGTGAATAGATGAAGGTGTACGATTGATCAAGCATGCAGCTGTCAAGACCACTTCACCCCAAAATATCACCGGTTACGATACCTGAAACAACAAAGCTCTTGCAACATTCAAGATATGGTGATGCTTACGTTCTACACGCCTATTTTGTTGATGCGTGTAGACACAAGATGTCTGGTGGACAATTCTATAGTGTCTAAAGTATGATGACAAGCACATGAATTCAATGCCATTATCACTTCGAATTACTCTCACTTGTTTGTCGAATTACCTTTGAGCATAAGCAACAAACTTTTGCAAAACCTTTTAAACCCCGAACTTGGTTGTCAACAAATAAGTTCATACTGCATGAGTATAATCATCAACGATACTGAGAAAATAACGAGCCCCATAAGAGGCAGACACACGATTCGTACCCCACACATCACAATGTTTCAATGAAAAAGGTTCAAATACTTTATTAATACTTTTTGGAAAACATCTCTTGTTTGTTTAGCACGTAAACAGACATCGCAAGAACAAGAGTGTTGAGAGAAACTACACAACATTGGCAAACTAAGATGCATGACCAAGTCGCTGATGCCAAACCATTGTATCACAACTTCCTGAAACTGAACTAACTAAAGTGAACTCGTGCGTCAAGTAGTACACCCCATCAGGCTCTTCACCAGCTCCAATCAGCATCCTCGTGGAATGGTCCTGCAACACGTAGGTAACTTCAGTAAACAAGGCCACATAATTAGTTTGTTGCAACAACTTTGTAACCAAAACCAAAGTACAATTAAGAGAAGGCACATATAAAACATTGAGCAGCAAAATCTTGTGTATCAAACACAAAATCCCACTGTTAACAGAAAGAGTTGTACTCCCATATGCAAATCCAACTATACAGGGCAGTATACCTTGCAATGAATGAATAAAAGAAAGGTTCCCGGTCATGTGATGTGACACCCCAGTGTCAAGGATCACAATACCAAGTTTCTTCTTACCCGACATTTTATCTTGATTAGTCGACTTGGGTCTGTTATTGAGCACATGCTGCAATGTTGTCTATTGATCCGCGATTAGTTCTAGGAACTGAGACAAGTTGGAGCTTGTTTCATGAGCTGCTTGTGCAGCCACGAGTTGACTTTTTTGCACCGATTCCCTGTCTCTTTCCACGGCCACGTCCTTTACCACGTGCTGATGTACTAAACGGTCGGTCCACCTATCAGGAAAACCCTTTATGTGCCACCAACTTGCTTTCTCGTGACCTGTTATCCCGCAGTAAGAACACGTAACATTGCCCTTCTTCATGACAGACATCTCGTTGGGAGGAGCTGTTTGCTGCTCAGGCTTAAACCGTTCATATTGAACTCCAAGGCAAGGAATGCTACTGTGTGTTGTTGTTGTTCATGAGATAAAGAAGACAAGATCCTTTGCTCTTCACGAATGGTTCTCGAGTAAGCCTCCTCAAGAGAGGGTAGCGGATCCATACCTAGAATCATTATAAAAACAGCCCCATCTAGCATCATCCAAACCCATGACGAATTGATGAAGCTTCTCTTCTTCTCTTTCTTTTGAAATCTGCGAAGAAGCCCCACAGGTACACGAAGGGAGAGGACAATACATACCCAGTTCTTCCCACAGGGAACTCAACTTTCTATAATACTCCAAAACTAAGGCTACAACTTGTCTAAACGATGCCAATTGAGCCTTAGTTAGATGAACTCTCACCATATGACTCAGTGCAAATTTATGCTTCAACTCGGTCTAGAGAAGATATGCCTCAGAGGTAAAGGCAACTATCGATTTTACCTTTGGCTCTATTGAAGCTCTAATCCAATCTACACCCATCAAATTCACTGTCTACCATTTCTCAAAATCAACATCATCCATCGCTGGCTTCTTTAACATACCATTGATAAACCTTAATTTCTTCTTAGCTTGTAAAGTATTCAACATCTCTACAGCCCACTCATTATAATTCTCGCCATTTAACATGATAAGAGAGATGACAACTCCTAGATAATCCAAGCTAGACAAAGCATAAGGTGACACAGTCACCCTAACAGGGATCACCGACCCCATACCTTCAATAGACGTCGCAGGGATCATCGATCCCATTGCACTATCGCCGTTGTTTGACATCGACGGCAGCAGCGGTGGCCTAGAATAGATAAATCAATTTTTATGTTTGCTCTAATATCATATAAAATTAGGTACTGAACAACTTGATTTTCATTGATATGTTAATAAGGTATTTATACAATACATGAGAAACCCTAAAGTAACAGAAATATCTAAATCTAAACCAATACAAACCAATATTAGATATAAACCAAGCATAACCAACAATATATATACTCTAGCTATTAATATTTTGTTGAGTGATGAGGTAGATAAATCCAAAGTAATTCATATATGTTCTTATTGAAGCGGAAAGGCAAAGCAGATGGCCACATAGCTTTTAACTTTTTAAGGTCCTATCATTAAAAGCTGAATCAGATTTGTGAAAAAGATATGATATAATTAGTATTAAAGTTTCAGAAATGTTTCAGTTGAAGCAGACTGCCACGAGATTTATAAAATCTCTTAGCATTGACTTGACGTCATCATATCTTTTGATAGTTAGTTGGTTCCTTTGACTGTTCGTTGAGTTTTTTTTATTTATTTATAATGTTTACGTTTATTTATATAATTTTGCTACAAATTAAACAGTGAGATACGTACACATACATAGGAGTGTCAAAATGGGTAAACCCAACTCAACCCAACCCATTATCCAATGGGTTTAAATGTTAATGGGTTATGGTTAACCTATTATCCATTAACTTAATGAGTTGGGTTGACCCATTACCCATTTTATTTAATGGGTTTGGGCGGGTTCGTGGGTAACCCATTAACTATTTTTAGGAAATATAATAACTTAATTATTTTATCTTTTATAATATTTGTTAAGATTTTATAAATATTTATTTTCATTTTAATATTTGAGTTTAATTGTTTTTACAAATAGAGAGAGAAAAAAATAGGAGAGAAATAAAAAAAAAGAAAAGTAAAAGAAGATGAGAGAGAGTAAAATTAGGAGAGAGAGTAGAAAGAGGAGAGAGAGTAAAAAGAGAAAAGGGAGTAAAAAAAGAAAAGAGAGTAAAATGAGGAANAAGAGGAGAGAGAGTACAAAGAGGAGAGAAAGTAAAAAATAGGAGAGAGAGTAAAATGAGGAGAGAGAGTAGAAAGAGGAGAGAGAGTAAAATGAGGAGAGAGAGTAGAAAGAGGAAAGAAAGTAAAAAAGAGAAGAGATAGTGAAAAAGAGGAGAGAGGTAAAAAAGAGGAGAGAAAGTAGAAAGAGAAGAGAGAGTAAAAAAGAGGAGAGAGAGTAGAAAAATAGGAGAAAGGTAAAAAATAGGAGAGAGAGAAGCAAGAGTAAAAAAGAGGAGAGAGAGTAAAATGAGGAGAGAGAGTAAAAATATAAAAAGTTAAAAAGAGGAGATAAAAGTAAA
>OVBA01000944.1:35555-52191 GCA_900406435.1 Lepidium aucheri | reverse complement strand
TATTTATTTTTTTAATTTTAAATTATAAAAATAATTAAGGAGTAGATTTCTTTTAAAGTCTGCATTCCAAGTAGACTTCAAGAGAAGTATACTTTTTACCTAGAGGGTATATATGTAATTGCACATCTGGTTTTTTTTGTTTAGTCATGGAGGACAAAATAATAAATTCACTATTCTGATGGGTTACTTTTGCAATAAAATTCAAAAAATGTTAGTTTTTGTATTTGATTTGAAATTTTGGGTTATATTTGCCATTACCCCATTTACAAAACTAAATTGTTTGTTGAAAAATCATTTTGAAACAAATAACCAAATTAAAATATCATAGCCCAAAAAATAACACTTTAGCAATTAAGCAAAACAACGACAAAAGTTCATTTAAATTATAAATAAAAGTTCATTTAAATTATAAATAATTTGCTTTTGAAATTTTTTATAAGTTTCATTAAGGCGGTTGGTGGTGGCTTAATGAAACGGATATTAAAAGTTTGGTACTTTGGTTTATGCAGTAATCGTATGTACAATATACAACATAATTATAGATTTATTTTTCATATTATCAGTATGTAATGCTATAGCTTAGAACACATTTACTGTTTGCTTGCTTTGTTTTATAGATTTATTAATTTTTATAACATCTTATAACTCACAATTATATAAAAATATAATAGCTCGATTGTTTATATATTGCTCTCATCTTTCGTATATAAATAGCAATCATTACATATATTGCGTATTACAAAAAAACTAAACTCGAAAACTGCTAATAGATTAATCGAGTTTGAGGAGAACATGAGAATTTTATGTTTTTCTGTAATACACAATATATACGTTTGAGAGACTCGGGATTAGTGGAGGTCTATTTCTTTAAACAACTCTATTTGTAAATATTTACAAATTTTAGCAATAAGAATTATTCTTTTAGTCCTTGATATTTTCCTTTATTGAAATTATTTGAAATTAATTATGTTGTTGAACAACTGATCAAAAGGAAATGAAATCACGTTCAATTACACATTAAATACTTTCTGTTATATAAGATCATCCGAAAAGGAAAGGAAAAAAAACACGTTTTGCATAACTCCCCCCACGTTCTTTAGAAAAATTGTTCAAAAATTATTCACAAAGTTGATAATTGGTAACGTAATCTTTCTTCCTTACCATTGATAACAAAAATATTCACTTAATCTTTTCAGTTCCTATAAAATTAAAACAACATCATCTATTGGAAATGGAAAACAAGCAATGTATATGCATTACAATAGATAATAATAAAAGGTACCAGATTTTATGCATTTAGCTAAAACTCCTAGACAATGTTTCGTTGGTGATATCCAAATGAGACTGAATCCACTAAGAAAAAAGGTCTATCATGAGTTTCAGTCTAGAAATAACTCGGACAGGATCAGGCATTCCATTACTAATGCTATGAAGTGAATCTTGACGGGCTGAATTTTATTAATCATAATTGAACGCAAAACATGCGACTAACGAGCTGATTGACACGGAATCAACGGACTGAGACAATTACGGATAATAAAGCAATAAAAAGAAACTCAGAGTCAATCAGCAGTAATGAGGATTGAACCAATTAGAATAAGAAACATGTATAAAAGGTGAAAAATAAAGGCTGTAAAGCGGACACAATAATATACTCTCATTTTCAGTCATATACTTTCTACTTGTATTTTGTAGTCTTTAAATTAATAACGAGTTTAAGGATCAAAAAATTGGCGCTGTCTGTGGGGAACAGCGAACAAAAGATCACGTCTTCACGAGTCAAAAACGAGTAGGAAGTTAAGGCTTATCGACAATGAGAGACATCGGATCTTCGATGGATATCGCAAGAGACAATGTAACCAACGGTATAGGGAACATCGTCCCGAGAGGACCATCCGAAACGACAACGTACCAGCAACAGTCTCGCACGATCGTGGAGCTAAGGGAGATGGCCTCCACAGCAATGGAGTAGGTATGTCAGAGCGAATTAACAAATCAGGAGTTACAGCTCCAAGCATGACAGCAAGAAGAAGAATTCAGAAGACAGCTCGCAGAATTCCAGGAAATGGTCATCGACACTCGAAACACTACTGGACGAGAAACCACACCAAGGGGTCAGCCAAACAGGATCTTACAAGGGGCGCGTGCACCCAAAACCGGAGACAAAACAAACCGATCGATAGCATGGGCAGACCCCATGGTCTAAGAACAACGTGGCGAGACAATCCTGCAAGACGAGATGCGTGGTGAATCCCCAGTCGAATTAGCTGAAGTGAGAAACCTGAAGGATAGGCTAGCCCAAGCGAAAGCCGTATGCCGTAACCTTCGGAACAAAATACAGCAAGCCACATCACCAAAAAAAGGATCCCAAACGGGGTATCAGATAAAAGATACACTGGGAATCGGTGAGCTCTGGCAAATGATGATGAAAACGTAACAGGAGTATGCAAACATATGCTCTAAGCTCCATCGAGCTATATCAACAGCACCAGAGATTCAACACATGATCAAGCAGACGCGGCACAACCTGTTCACAAGAAGGATCACCTGGGCCCGTATTCGCGATGTTGGAAACATCAAATTCCCATAATATGCAGGGAATACAGACCCTATAGCGCAACTCAAATCATTTCGGCTTGCGGCAGACCAGACTCATCTCGAGGGAGATGAATGGGATAATGGTTTTTGCAGGTTCTTCTCTTAAAACCTCATTAGTCCCGCCCTAGATTGGTTTTCAATATTACCGAGGGAATCTATAGACGGATTTGAACAACTCGCAGAGGTGTTCCTAAAACACTACTCTATCTTCATAGAGAACCGTACCACTATAGATAGCCTACTTAACTTAACCCATATAAAGTTCGAACCACTACGGGACTACATAGCATGATTTAAGGAAATGAAGTCAAGAAGTGTCAACGTCCCAGACGATATGGCCCTCATCGAGCTTAAAAGGGGGATATGACAGACCTCAATATTCAGTCAAGATCTGATGGTACGGCCTCCTAGCTTGCTAGATGACGCACTGCACAGGGCAACCTACTTCATCAACTAGGAGGAACGGAGATCTGAGCTCAGACGCCCCAAAGAAGTCGGAAAGCGCTTCGAGAAGAAAGAAACTACGAAGGCATAGTCAGTAACAAGCAAAGTCCAAAGCAACAACCGACCACAGAACAAGAAGATATCAACAGGTTGTCACTCGTTCTCGATAGGGAAGTTCAAAAACAAAAAACCATTAGATATGTCGAAGTTCTGCGACTACCATCAGACGCACGAACACACGCTGGAAGAGTGCAAAGTGGTCAGATGGCTGAAGGAAGAAGGAAAATGGAAAATGGAAAAAAGGAATGAGGAAGGAATAGAAAAACTAGGGGGAATATCGAAAACGAGATAGGAGTTCAGTTGAGGAGGAAGACACCATCGAGGTAGGGGAAAATAAAGAATCCACCAAACCTCGCGTCAGAGTCATAATAGGGGGTCAAATTTGTGCGGCAGCTCAGTCAACTCCATGTAAGCGCACCAACGAAAAGCAAAAATGCGACTCCCGGGCTCAAAGATGAGTCGAAAGGACGACACCACGACAGTAACCTTCAGAGAAATCGAAACTGCTCATCTCGACAAACCCCATGACGATGCACTCATTGTTGAACTAGACGTTAGGGGAGTAGAGCTGGCAAGGATTCTGGTCAACACCGAGAGTTCTGTCGACCTACTATTGTACGACGCCTTCAAGAAAATGGGCTTGGAAGATAACGAACTTGTGGGGGGGAAAAACAACCCTCACAGGTTTTTCTCGCAACACCGAGATGACAATGGGAATGATTCGGCTACCGATAATCGCCTCTGCGGTCAGGAAAGTAACAAAGTTCGTGGTAATTGATCCGCCAGCACCCTTTAATGTGTAACTAGGAAGACATTAGCTTTACGCGATGAAAGTGGTAGCATCAATGTATCACCACGGTGTGAAATTCCCAAGTAATGACGGAGAGGGAGTCATTTACAGCTGTCAGGCCGTATCACGCCGATGCTACCAAGAAAGTTTCAAACGAACCCGAGGCCAAACGTTGTAGCAATTAAGTGATAACCAGGCGGTCTCTAATAAGAAGACAGAAGACCTCGCCAACCAAAGGCCAGAAGAGATTAGGACCGTCAAGATAGTTATCAACCCTAGTTACCCCGAAATAGAATTAACCATTGGAGCTGACCTGGATCCAACAATTCGTTAAGAGTTGGAAAACTTCCTCAGAGGAAACATGGCGACATTCGCCTGGACACCCTAGGATATGAAAGGAATCAGCCCGTCAGTAACGACACACGAGCTGAATGTCGATCAAACCTACAAGTCGGTGAAGCAAAAATGGAGGAAGCTTGGCCCATATAAAGCCAAAGCGGTTTGCGACAAGGTTGAAAGATTACTGAAGATAGGAGCAATTCGGGAGGTCAAGTATTCCGGATGGCTGGCAAACCCGGTAATAGTACGAAAGAAGAACACAAAATGGAGGGTATGCTTAAATTTCACCGATTTTAACAAAGCATGCCCAAAAGACAGCTATCCGCTCCCACAAATCGATAATGTGGTGGAATCGACACGGTAAACCAATTGATGTCCTTCATGGACGCCTTTTCGGGTTATAATCAGATTTTCATGCACCCGGACGATGAACAGAAAACATCCTTCATAACCGAGCAGGGTATTTATTGCTATCGCGTGATTCCGTTTAGACTCAAGAACGCTGGTGCGACATATCAACGACTGGTGAATTTCATGTTCGCGGAAGAATTAGGGAATACAATAGAGGTATACATCGACAATATGTTAGTAA
Source organism: Lepidium aucheri (assembly GCA_900406435.1). Classification (NCBI taxonomy): domain Eukaryota; kingdom Viridiplantae; phylum Streptophyta; class Magnoliopsida; order Brassicales; family Brassicaceae; genus Lepidium; species Lepidium aucheri. The sequence goes on along the minus strand of OVBA01000944.1, from coordinate 47,368 downwards.
AATCGGCGGACGCAAAGGACCACGACGGGCAACTATGCTACTGCTTCAATATCCTCAACAAATTTGGGATGAAACTTAACCCGTCTAAATGCGCGTTTGGGGTGTCATCCGGAGAATTTTTGGGATACCTCTTAACCAAAAGGGGAATCCAAGCTAACCTGTGCCAGATAAATGCATTAACAAATATGCGATCACCACGAATAAAGAAGGAGGTCCAACAGCTAACCGGGAGGATAACAGCACTTAATCGTTTTATATCGTGTTTGACTGAAAGATGTCTATCATTCTTCAAATTACTTAAAGACAACAGGAAATTCATCTGGGATGGCAAGTGCCAAGAAGCCATCAAAGAACTAAAAACATATTTAGCAACACCGCCAGTCCTGGCAAAACCAGAAGAAGGAGAAGAGCTTTTGCTTTACCTCGCGATATCAACGACGGCATTGAGCGGGGTCTTAGTCCGGACGGAAGCAGGAGAACAGCGGCTAATTTACTATGTGAGTAAATCCCTTATTGAATCCGAAGAACGATATCCGCTAGTAGAAAAGATAGCTCTAGCCTTGGTAATAGCTGCAAGAAAACTTCGCCCATATTTTCAATCCCACACGATCGTGTTAATGACAAATCAACCGTTACGCATGATCCTGCACAGCCCAAGTAAGTCAGGACGGCTTGTCAAATGGGCAATCAAGCTCAATGAATATGATATCGAATATTGACCCCGCACGAGTATGAAGTCACAAGTCCTTGCGGATTTTATCGTCAAAATCTACAGAGGAGCTGACAACATGGAAATTGATCAAAGGCCATGGACGGTCCACATTGATGGATTATCTTCTCGCAATGGATCCGGGTACGATTTCAGATTGACCTCGCCTAGCGGCGAACTGGTCGTGCATTCTTGTCGGCTAGGATACCAGGCCTCGAACAACAAAGCTGAATATGAGGCCCTCCTTGTTGGGCTGAGAATCACGGTAGGAATGGGGGTCAAACATCTAAAGGCCCATAGCGACTCCCAACTGGTGACCAGCTAGTACCATGGCGAGTACGAGGCAAAAGATGCTAGAATGACACATTTCTAGAGCTCATTAAGAACGCGGCATCGAAATTCGAAAAATTCGAACTGGAAAGAATACCTCGGGCAGAGAATGCAGCAACGGATGCCTTAGCAGCACTCACGTCTACATCAGAACCTCTCGTATGGCAAATAATCCGGGTAGAATATCTAGAAAAACCTAGCATAAAGATAGTTAGAGCGGTGTTAGCCATAACCCAACAAGAAGAGGATGACGACGAACAGAAGCACGAAGCCAGAATCACTGAATATTCGGAATGGTGGATTTCCATCAAACAGTATATCTCCGATGAGGTAACCCCGCAAGATAGATGGGAAGCAAGAAAGCTAAAGGCTCAAAGCGCACGGTTCTGCATTATAAATGGGCGCCTCTACAAAAGAAGCATAGCGGGACCTTGCCTTTTATGCACAACGAACGCCAAAGCAGCTCAGTTTCTGGCAAAAGTTCACCTCAGAGTTTGTGGAAATTATTCCCGGGGATGCATACTGGCATTCAAAGTAAACAGGCAAAGATACTACTGGCTGACGATGGAAAGAGACAGCAAATACTACTTAAGACGGTGTCATAAATGTCAACGCCAGGCTCCCTTGATACACTTGCCAAGTGAAAAAATAGGAAAAATGGTGATCCCATAGCCTTTCATGCGTTGGGATATGGACGTCATCAGACCACGAGAACCATCTGGAAAGAAGCGTTCCTGCTTTGTTTTGATTGCAACCGATTACTTCACCAAGTGGGTCGAAGCAGAGCCATTCCAACAATTAACAGGTTCCCAAGTGCGGAAATTCATTTGGAGAAACATCGTTTGCAGATTCGGAATCCTAGGGGAGATTGTAACTGACAATGGGACCAACCTTGTATCACATCAAGTTAAAAGATTATGCGAAGAGCTCCAAATTTGGCTGACCTCATTAACACCACGCTATCCCCAAGGAAACGGTCAAGCAGAAGCCACCAACAAGATAATACTGTCCAACTTGAAGAAAAGACTAAATTCAAAGAAGTCAAACTGGTTAGACGAGCTACAATCAGTACTATGGGCGTACCGAACCACCCCGCAAAGAGCGACAAAGGAAAGCATGTTCAAGTTGGCTTTTCGAAGCAATGGTACCCGTAGAACTCAGTGTCCCAAGCTTGAGAAGAGAAATGATCGAGGAAACGGGCACCAACGACGAGATGCTGGAGGATCACATCAACACAATAGATGAAAAACGAGATCAGGTCGCCCTGAGAATGCAAAAATACCGGCAAATAGTGGCAAAATTCTATAATTTGAGGTGAGGGCACGACGGTTCAAGAAAGGAGACCTGGTCCTAACAAAAGTGTTCCAAAACACGAAAGAACTAAACGCTGGAAAGCTAGGAACAAACTGGGAAGGACTGTACCAAATCTCAAGCATGCTAAAAGATAGAGTTTACCGACTATGAGACTCCATGACAGGCAGAGCGGAGTTACGGCCCTGGAATGTTATGAACCTAAAATATTGCTATGTTTGAACATGTAATAAAGAACTACGCATGGGCTTGATTCCAATGGTGGAATACGTAGGCAGCTTGTATATAGACGAGTCCAGCCTCTTTTAATAAAAATGTTTTTACCTTTTTGCCAGAAACACTCAATAAATACGAGAAGTGGCGTAAGAAGCAAAAGTCGTAATTAAACCCAAAAAAAGTTTCCAAAGCAAAAGTCCTTTCTGATAGAGAGAGAAGAGAAGACGGAAAAAGAGCCGCCTTAGACTTGATTCTCCTCCACGATGTCAGCAGCGCGAGTATCTGCACCAGCAGTCTCGCCAACAGTCGGGTCCTTGGGATCGGCGTCTTCAGCAACAAGGTCCTTCGGGTCAACGATGGCGGCTGTATGATCACGAGGGGGAGAGGAGCCTTCAATAAAATAACTGGAGGGATCGACCGGGGGAGTCTCGACCATGGTTTTAGCCCCAAGGAACAAATCCGGGAAGGTCAGCTCGTTCACAACCAGGTCAGGCTCTTCCTTGTAATGCGCCCTCGCCAACGCCAACTTCTCTAGAAGGGAGGCTTTCTCATTAGCAGCATCGAAATCATCAGATTCAAACTCCTCGATCAGCATGAGGTTAGAATCAAACTCGCGAATGTCAATGTTCACCTGCCACTCCGCCTCCTTTCGAGACTACTTCTCGAAAACATGGTCAAGCACCTCGTGCCAACAAGAATCAAAAGCCTTTATCTCTTCTTCCAGAGCATATACCCGAGCAGAAATATCGCTGTTGCGAGACCTCAGGAGTTTAATCTCCTAGGACTTCAGCTCTTTCTCTTTGAAGACGGCGGAAAGTTGTGAAGCAAAACTTTTCTTCTCCGACTCAAGGGACTTGATCCTCTCACCAAAATGAGCTCGTTCATCCTTGAGAATCTCCTCGAGCTTGGGGCTTGAAGCTCGAACTTCTCACTCAAAAGAAAATTCATGAGTTTAGTCTCCAGAGTGAAAACAACGTGTTTTATCTCGTTGGTCGCCTAAATAAGAGCCAAAATTCCTTTACAAATTTGCAAAGGTGAAAGCAGGGAAGGAAAAAAAGAGACTAAAAATCAGGGTCACGAACCCAAGTTTGCATCGTGAGAGCGGTCTCGAATTTACCCTGCTCGGACATTTGATCTACAAAGGAGGCCTCATTCGCATTCAGGAAGGCAAAGATCCCGAGTTGATTTGCGGGAGGGTGATGGCCAGCATTGACAGCAGAAGAGCCCAAAGGAAGCCTAGCCGAGGTCACGGTATGCCTGTCACGTCAAGAGCGTTTCGTGAGAAGAGGGACGTTAGAGTCTGAAGCCGGCAGATGAGAGGCCGAGATCTGGGAGGAAGCACTGATCCCCTAATGCTGGAGACTACCATCCTGGTCGTATTTCTCCTCCTTGACGATCTTTTTCCTCTTAGGAGCCGAAATAGGCATTTCCGTCGATTAGGCGCACAAGAAGAGGAAGCAGGAACGCGAATGGAAGATGCTGAAGGTTGCTTAGCTGTGCACCAGAATTCAGTATAAAAAAAAGGGAAACCATTAAGATTGGCGAAACTAACCAACAGGATCCTCAGGAATAATCACCGAAGAAGTGAGACAACACCTAATTTTCACCACAGAAAAGGAGTCCCAATGCACCTCGCCATCTCTCAACTTACTCAAAAGAGCGCACGCAACGGTAGAAAGATCAGGAGGGGGATACTCTGCAAAACAAAAGAAGAAGGTAAGTAACCAAGCGCTGTAAAAAATACGGATATATATAAAAAGAATATAGTCAATCAACCGGATTTGTATCTCCAATTTCAAATAATATAATTGGGGTCAAATTTCCCAATCGCGTTCAGAGAAAGCTTGAAGAAAAAGAACTTCGTTATCCAATGTGTATCCTTGCCGGGAATACCATTGAGAACCTTCCAGGCACCGCAGTTAGAGAGATACACACTCTTGGAGCCAGGATTTTGTTTGACGGTGTGAAAACTAAGGAGCTCGTAAGCCCCAATCGAAATTGTGGTCTCAGCACCCCGAACTAGGAGAGCGAGTATGACGCGAAGTAATAACGGACACATTTGACCAAAGGAAAGATTTAAGGAATGAAGGACTGAAAAGAGAGAACCAGGAATTGGGAATCGAAGATGGCAATCGGAAAACTAGACGGCATATGCACCAAGCCATCCCGGTGGAGCATATTCGGGAGATTGACCCTCTCCGGCCACCTAGATAACAACATCTTCCGGAAAATTGTAGAGTCGTTGAAGTTCATCAAGTCATGCGGTATTCAAACCCCGCAACTTTCTCCGTCTAGATACCCCAGGCCTAGCCAGTTTTCTCTAAGGAACATCAGAGATAGTCTCAGAGTCGCCGCCATAATCAGACGAGGCGGAATGAGAAGTGAGAGGCTTAGTACTCGATTCGGCAGCCATAAAATTTTGAGAAGAAAGAGTAGAACGAGAAGAAAAGCTCATAGACAGCAAAGCAGCGAATGGGAAAAACTACTAAAAAACTACGTAATAAAACGATTCGAATAACAAAGGAAACGAGTAGTACCTGTTAAAGGAAGTGGGCGGCAAAATAACTGAAGCAAGGAAGGGGAGAAGTTTTTAAACTCGCAATGACACATAACCAGGGGAGCCGGTAATCATTAACCTCCCAACAATCTAACTGTTAAAATCAAAAGGATTTTGAATGAACAGTTAATATCGCCCAAAGAATAAACAAACAAGTCGAGCTAATAGTCAATCGAGCCCGACGACATAAACCAGGACGACCAAAAGTTACCCCGCGTCATCCAATAAAGGAGACAAACAAGTCGGGCTGGAAATTATCTAAAGTCCGACAACTTAAGCCGGGATCATCAAAATTTACTCCGCAAAGTAAATTCGTCAGGCGGGATAAAGCGCAAACGACAAAAGAGATTCGAATAAATAAAAAATATTCTCATGGACAAAGATGAGTTGATCTCCACAAACAAAACTGGCCAGACAAAAACAACAATAATAAAAGTGCGCTTCAAAGAATAAAAAGACAGATAAACGATCAAAAGGCAAATTGCCAACCAGTTTAAACTTAAAAAGAGGGGCCAAAAAGTGCATACAATAACCAAATTGCATAAGGGAAAGAAAATAAAAAAAACGAGTAGAAAGAAAGAGATGTTTCTTCAGAGGTCACTCAAGCCGCCTCCCAAAGTGGGCAAAGGAACGCATCCAACATCAGTGTCGGAGCCTTCATTGGAGTCAGAAGGGAAGTACTCACGCCCAGAGCTTAAGTCGGACACCTCGTCAATACCATCCTCGAAAGCTTCAAGGGCAAGACGATCCCTCTCAGCACCCAAAGTAAGGGTATTAGAAGATGGAACCCTGGATTTCACCTCTTTGACGAGCCCAAAACGAAGATCAACCCTCGACTTAATGACCCGGTAGTCAGAGTACTTCCTCAACCAGTCAAACTTATTCTGGATCCCAACAAGATGCTTCTTGAACCTCTTCTTTAACACACGGGAATTATTCTGAACAGCCCGAGCCACCGCCCTCTCACGAGAGATCTTCCACTGATGACGCTCGAAGGATAGGGTCTTCAGCATGTAATCAGCCTCACGGTGAGTAGAAGCTGATTTCCTCCTCGCACTGTCCATATCAGCTTGAAGCTTGGCAATCTCAGCATCCCGGGCAACAACAGCATCATTCAAAATCCTCATCGAGTCCAACAGGGCACGAGAAGACAAACCCATGACATTCGGGAGAGCACCAGTCAAAGAGCCTAATTCAAAATCACCGACCAATTTGTTTAGCGCAGCCATAAACTAAAACAAGAAGAAACAATTAAGGCAACAATCAAAGGAGATCACCAGAAAAGAACGAGGAGTCGAGGTTACCGTTTCTATGGTCCCAGCGAGCTCAATGTAAGCATCCTTATAAGCCATAGTCTCCAAAGAAGAAAGGTCATGACCTTGGGACACCATGTGATGGACGAGCTCGAACATCTTGACAGGGTCCTCCACGATTTGGTGATCGCAAGTGTGGTTAAATGACCATGAGTGACGAGGATTCCCAGAAGACGGACCCGAAGCATCGCGAGCCCGCTTGGAAGGGCACTCACCATTGGAAAGCAAGGGGCAAGAGCGGGCAGACTGGCTTGCGCAGGGCTCTTTACCGCTCCTACAGCCCACCGAAGGCTCAGCCACTGGAATCGAGCCCGCGGTATCAAGTGTGACCTCGACATCCCAAACAGGAGATATCCGAGAATCACCACCTCGACGGTGGCTCGACACATCATCGCGAATAGATGCCCCTAACAGGTGTTGAGAATCTAGGGTCAAAAGAGAAAGCAATAACGATCAGCAAGGAAAGCGAGCAAAAATCCATACCTCCATAACAAAATTCCCCTAAAAAAGAAGAAAAAAAAGAAAGGAGAAGGTGCAAAATTTCTCTAAGAAAGAAGAAAACTAACCAGCGCGCGCAGAGGAACCAGTCCGACCAGATCGACGGGTGAAGGAGACTTAGCCATTGGATACGTGAGAAGAATCACTAATGGAAAAGCAGAACGGATCCTCTCCCGGTTGAACGAGTTCCAATGATAGCCAGCCTGTTTAAACTTCTCAACCAAAGTAGACAGATCCTCACATGACAAGACAGGATCGTGAGGAAATGTAAATCAGAAAGGAAAAATGTAAGTTGTACGACGTCAACATAGAACACAAAGCAAGAACTATACACTATCCCAACAAAAAAAAAATCCAGACTGCAAGCGGAGTCACTAGAATCCAGCAACTGATCAGGAAGGAAGACAATCGACTCAGGGCAAAGCCTGAAACAAAATGACTTCTCAGACCAATCATCCTGACGCACGAAGAGATAGTCGAGGAACTTAATGCTAGGTTTGGGATAAGCATAAAAGAATGGCTGGGTCCTACCCGGCGAACTGAAAAAAGTTAGAGGAAAACCCCCGGAGACAGTGTCTCGCCGACCTCACAAGCAACAATGAGAGAAGCAAGCATGGAACAAAGAAGATTTGGAACTACATGCTTGAAGGAAAGACCTAATGAACTAAGAAGAAATAATAGCGGCTCAGGAATCAGGAACAAAAGGTGACAGTCATCAAAATAGGCGGACAAAATTAAGCCGTAACCCAGAAGAAAAGTTGGTGGCAACCGGAGATTGATAGCGTCTGGAACTTGGTGCCTGACTCGAAAAGCCTCCAAATCCGTCATTGAAAGATGAGGGTGACAAGAGGAGGAACTGACGGAAGCACCGACCAAAGGGTGGTCTTTCCTCGAAGACCGGTCAGACGCAGCGGAAGAACGAGCCTTAGACGAAAAGGGGTTTCCAAACAAAGTACGAGGAGCCATCACTAGAAGAGAAGAAGAAAGTTGGAGACAAGAAGAGAAGAACTAGAGAAAGATGATGGAAAGGAAAAACAGAGAAGTTTTCAGGAAAAAGGAAATATAACAAAAGTAAGACAAAATAACTGAAGAATAAGGAAATGTAAAAAGTCTCACCTCGGGAACTGTAAAATGCACGAGCTCAACTGCAACGGTAGTAACGGTTCTTAAAGGGTGAAGCCAAAAAATCCGGGATCAAGGACGGTTAAGGAAGAAAGAAAATCGCGAGAAAAGGAACTAAAATCTTCTCGAAATCCTTCAGATTCGATAAAGATGTGGGGGGCAATTGGTGATACCCAAATGAGATTGAGCCCATCAAGCAAAGAGACCCATCACGAGTCTCGGTCCAGAAATAAGTTGGACATGATCAGGCACTTTGTCACTAATACTACGAAGTGAATCTTGATGGGCTGAATTTCATTAATGATAATTAAACGCAAAACACGGGACGGACGAGCTCATTGACACGGAATCAACAAGCTGAGTCAATTACGGACAATGAAGCAATAAAAGGAAACTCGGATTCAATCAGCAGTAATGAGGATTGAACCAATTAAAATAAGAATTATGTATAAAAAGAGAATAAAAAAAGCTGCAAAACAGACACGATAATATACTCTCATTTTCGGTCTTATAGTTTTTACTTGTATTTTATAGTCTTTGAATTAATAACGAGTTTGAGGATCAATAGTTGACATTTGCGCATTAAACTACTTTCTGTAGCATGATGCCCTAGACCCAAAATTAAAACTTTTTAGAATGTTAAAAATAATATGGGTTCGACTATACAAAATTTAAAGTATAGTTATATAAAATTTGACCAAAAAAATCCATGTAACCTGTTGGTACCAGGCCCAAAATTTTTAAGAGGCTCAATAGTAATGGATTAGAGAAGATGGGCCGAGCAGGCNCGAGCAGGAGATTAGGCGAGCCGCGTAACATCTTTGGGGGCGAGCACGAAAAGCGCAGCCGACTAAACGAGCAACCAACCTTCTCCATGCTCGCCGGAAATTTTGGGGAATCTCAAGAGTATATTCCCCGAAACCCTAGGTCTAAAAGCCTATAAATACTAGTCAATAACCTCGAGGAGAGATATAGAAAAATAGAGAGAGAAAACCCTAGAGCTTGAGAGTCAAGCAAAGGAATTGTTCGACCTTCGATTTTAATCTATTTTCGTTCAATAAAGTATTCGATTCAAAGTTCCACGATTCTTACGAATGTTGAGTCTTAGCATCAACATAACCCATATTTTTATTCATTAAATCATTAATCAATTACGTGGATCAATTTAGTATTGGTAATCATTTCATTATTATGTGTTTGACAAAAAGAAATTAAAGTCGCCGAAAAGTGGACTCATTTTCGACCAAAAAAAATAAAAAATGGACTCATTTCCTCTAACTTCTTTCACAAGTAAGTATAAAAAGTTTAAACTCGCTTCTTCTGCAAATTCTGATTCCTCTCGTCTCGCATTTTCAACCTTGCAACACTTTCTCTGTTCTATTGGTTTAACAAGATCAGTTTGGATTCTCTCTTCCATTGATGCAAACGGCTGATTAAGAATTGTCTTCTTGATTCTGTTACTTCTCGTGATGCAGAAGCTCCAAATTATATCCCTTTAGATAATAGAGCAATGGCTAGAAAATCATTAGTTGGTTCTAATCGAGTAGTCGAGTCCAAGCCAGAGTCTGAGTCAGAGAGCGATAGCAGTGACGATGAAGAAATGATGGATTCTTCAGGAGAAGAGTACAAGGAACAGACACTTCAAGCACTCCAAAGAAAAGCTTTCTATTCTGTTCTCCAAGCTTTCATTTCTGAAACCTCCACATTATCTTACGTAAGAGCAATCTATTATCTTTACATCTTTCTCTTATATCGTTCAGTTCCTGATGAGGGTTATCTTCTGTTCTTCAGACGAGGAGTGAGATCATAGAAAGACTGATGAACGAGTGGATGATTCCTCACGAGACTCACATATCTTTTGTGGATAAGATTCAGCAAAACCTACAAACCATTGCACTAAGGTATATATATATCCTCTTAACAGAGCTTTTTACTTCGACGATTTGATATTTTCCATGTCTTAAAACCTATCTTTTGTCCTCAGTGATGATCTATCTGCATCTATTGAGAAGGAACTGCAGATAAAAAAAGAGAAGAAGGAACTGAAGACAGAACAAGAGAAGAAACTGGAGATACAGCAAGGGAAGAAGCCAATGATCGAACCTGTGAGGCAGACAATTTGACACAAACTTTGATTTGGTTTCTACTGCAGAGTTTAACTTCTATTCTCTATACCTTCTCTGGTATAATGCAACGCAGAGTTGGAGTTCTATTCTTAACTCTGACGGAAGCTGGGGCAGAGTTAATCCCGAGTCTCTTAAGAGTAACCACCTCAGTTCACTTCACACCAATCGCATAGATACGCTTGTTTAGTAACTCGACTTTCAAACTCTTCGACTACTTTGCGGTTACTAAGCAAGCAGCCTTGGCAAATGACTCTTCTCCATATTGCCTCAGATATGAAAAGCAATTACTGTGTATGTGTGGTGACTCAAAAGCCTAAAGTACGAAACCAAACAGTCTTATCAGACAAAACAAAAGACTTCTAGCAAGATCTCAAGTTTACCAATGCCATTAATACCTTATCGATGTTGACTACTGGTGCGTACTTATCAGTTTGTGTCTTCTCTTTGTCGAGAAGAAAATGATTACTGCTGCAGGTGTTGTTCTTAATAGATTAGTGGCACAGCCTCTGTAAAAACCTGCAAATCCATCTTTCTCAAACAATTTCTTTATGCAATCTCTTACACCTGAGTAACGTTTCTCACTGTGAAGCCTTGCTCTTGAAGCCTAGCTCTTACAACCTGTAAGCCACAAGATCAATAGTTCATATAAATCCACAACCAGATTGAGAACAATGTAAGTCTCTAGGTTTGTACCTCGTGTGGGTATGTTAATGTGGATGCAAATATCTTTGCAATCGAAGAGGCAATTGCTACATCACGAGCACTACTATTATCAATAGAAGAGGAAAAAAAATGCATATCGTCTCTGTGTTCCTCTTTGTTCTATTGCTTTGCAACGCTTCGAGTTCGTCTTTTTCCTCATCTGTAAATTGGGCAAATAGAATTTTTTTTTTAATACAATGCATAAATTGTAAATTTGTGACAATTTATAAATAATTATAATTAAAAAAAATTTTGAAAAAATTAACTAATATAACCTACTTTAGTAAGATAACCTCTTTTTTCCAAATTACTTAGATAACCTACTTTTTTCAAATATACCTATTTTACCCCCACATTTAAAAAAAGCTCATTTATCAAATCATATTGCTCTGTTTCAATTTTTCCAGAAACATAAATCTATTATATGTTCTAGTTTTGTTAGGTTACACAATACAAGGTGCAAGAGTTATCTGTTGCATAATCAGGTTTGTGATAATTTAATTTTAGTGATTCCTAAATAGAAATTGTGTTTTTAATTGAATATTGATTAGTATTGAGTTTCTTACTCTTTAAAACATGTTTCATTTCAATGAAATCAAAGACCGATTTTTTTTGCGAAAATGTTAGATCGATCGGATTTTAAAGGGGATAACGACATAGACCGATCGATCTACAGTGAGATCGATCGATCCAGACAATTTTGTATCGAAGTAAAAAGTTGCGAACGACATAGACCGATCGATCTAAGGTGAGACTGATCGATCCAGTTAATTCTGTATCAAATTTTAAAGGGTATAACGACATAGACCGATCGATCTGCAGTGAGATCGATTGATCCGGACAATTTTGTATCGAATTAGAAAGTTGCTAATGACATAGACTGATCGATCTAAGGTGAGACCATCTGTCCGGTTTACACTACAAGTTTT